>WSUA01000351.1:0-21978 GCA_019633455.1 Tulasnella sp. 419 | reverse complement strand
CTATCATGCCCCGTCACAGTTCTCAGCGTCCGCCCTCTGTGCCTCAACTTCGCCTTGCGCTAGTGTTGCCGCGGCCGACCCATTAGCCGGCCTGGGTCGATGGTCGGGTCGATGCCTAGCCGGATCGATAAGTCGAGTTGCGGCTTCGACCCACTGCCAATGAAGGTCGGTGTGGGTCGACCAGGTCGATCGACCTAGCCGGGTTGGGCAGTGCCGACCCCACCTCATATTGTCCTGCAGGTCGGGTCGCCACGGCAACACTACCTTGCGCTAACCTGAATGCTTCCTCTTCTACATCGTAATACCCTGAAGTCTGAGGTCGAATATCAAGCATGACTTGCAAAGGCAAAGAGACTATTAACTGGAGGAAGAGGGAGCCGGGTAAATCAGACTAAAAAAGGAACCTCTATCAGAAAGGTGCGCGCTTCAGGGTAGATCTCGCCATTCCTCTTTGGACTGACACCGACGACATTGTACATGGATTTAGCTCCAACTCAGTCAAGCATCCTAGAGGTAGACTCTGCCAGTGAACCTGATTCTGACCTGGACTCTGCCCCAGGAAGCGGAAGCGAGGGCCGACATATGATAACGCATTGACCTTCGTATTCTTGTGTAACTTATATACTAAATCAGAGTAAATAATAATCGAACTTGATTCAGAGCACAAAGTATATGGGATGAAAATAATCTGTAATAAGTGAAGATTTTGGTGCTGCAAAGAGACTTGGGAATGTGAACAACGACCCGTCGAAGTTGGGTTAACCCTGAACAAACAGAGACAAAATCCGGGCGATTAACGCTTTCCTTCAGACATCGATTATGTAATCATATCCGTTTCTTAAGGTGGGGGTGTTGGACTTAGCGGCTTTTTGCGATAGGGTAATTTCCCAAACGGGGAATTTCCATTTGTGATCTGGCACGCCTCAATACCTTGATTTTCTGGGGAAAATCAATGTTCCCCTGTCCTGTCCAGGGAAAAACCTCAGAACGACTTCTCACAATGTGTCGTCAACCACAGTAAGTAATTTAATCTCAGTTCATCCTATTTTCTGTCGGACCCTTATGGCCTTATGGCGGTTTTGCTGTAACAACGCGATCCAGCTGAAAACAAAAACCGCACGATGAGCCGTGGTAGGGTGTCCTCTATGTTTTATATAATTCGCTCCCCTAATCTTGTTTGACGAACATGTCATTAAGACTCGTGCTCCTGGGTAACGTGGCAATGTGAGAATCCGCTCCAAGTTTGTGTAATCTAGAGCGATGGACAACCTCTCACATATTCTTCATACTCCCGGCTATGCATATAGGTGATCTTGAGTGGAGCTGGTATCGTGGCAATCGCTGTATCTACAAATTTCACGCAGGTAACAAAATATTCAATTGACCCTATCACACAATCGTGCATGCTGTACATAGTGCGGATATAATAGAAAGATGGTGACACTTTGAATCCGGTGCAGAAGCATCGTGGTGATCCTAGCTCCAGATCGGTGTGATAGGCCCTCTTTATGGTGTTGTGATTAGGTCTTGTAGATGGGAGATTGTCGTCATTACTTACCTCTTAGTCTTCCCCTGCACAGACTATTGAGCGAGGGACCTTTTCAGCCATACGAAGTTCGACTCACCTTATCGTCCTTCCATTCAATGAAACATTTGAATTCCGTTTCCCCAAATGAAACCACGATATTGAAGTTGCTGACGTAATAATACTTTCCATTGGTCTTGATCTTTGCTTTCCTTCGAACAAGAGATGTTTCCGGGATGACTGCTTTAAACCAGCAGAGCTCTTGAAATCTCCCAGCTGGCTCCATTGTGAGGCGTTGACCTGTAGCTGGTATTGACCATGCTCACCTTCACGATCTTCGTCTCGAAACTTGATATCAGGTACATCACCTTGATAGCATTCGAGGATGATTTCAAGCGTTGCGGCGGTTTGCGTTGGTTGACTGTGCCAAAATGGGAAGCGCGTGAGTTCAGTATCGTGAACCACTGTACCCTAATGAGGAGGAAGGTCGGTCAACCAGGTCAACCCGGAAGACATCACCGAACCTTTTTCAGAGTCACAAAGAACCCTCCTTCAATGAACTGCTTTCCGGTGGCTGGATTCGTCTGAACACGAGATTTCCTTTCAATATGCTTTGGATCCTTTGGATCAAAATCATGGACACATGGAACCCCATATGACCACTTGGCCATTCGTGCCTTAACACTGCGATCTAGATAGAAGCAAATAACACCATTCGCGGAAGCTTTTGCCCTAATATATGGAATGTTGTCAATGATGTCAGTCAGTTGATTTAAGAGCAAATTACAGACGATGCATCGTTTGGGCTGAGCACTTGAATATCTAGCCCCGATAAGCGGCGTTTGACTTCATCACACAAATACGCATTTCCAGCAAATCCGCCAACTAGTACAACGGTCTATGAGGAATAATTGTATCAGTGACGATTTCGTAGGTAACATATCTTCTAACCGCTTTTCCTCTACCGACAATGGCCTTCACAGAAGTATCTATTGAGCGGCATGCGGGCTCAAAAAAGTGAGCCATTATTTCTCTGGACAATAGAGAAAGCGTGGTTCATCTCTCTATTTTACCAACCCAAACCTGTAGACTTACCCCCGAACAAGGAGTTCACCGTCCGTAATACCAAACTTAGGATCATTATCTTGAGGTCTGCCGAACCTCACGTGCAAATCATCGTCAACCCTTCGAAAATTACGTTTAACCTGCAGATCAAAATCTTCAACCAGTCGATCGATGGTATCAGCATCTCCAAACGATGAGCCTCTGAGTTTATCTTCATTGACGTTCATCTACTCATCAGCGACGTCGCGCACTGTTCAGGACGTTGTTGTTACCTGTAACATAGTTTCTGAAGGCTTTTGTCACGAATGCAGAGCCCTGTAGATAGCCTGAGATATGGTAGTAAGCTATATGTCAATTACTGATTACTGTAACTGACATTCCGGAATATGAGATTCTTCAAACTCGAGAGGGAGTGTATTTATGGTCTTGAATGTTGAGATATCGATTGTCCCACCACCGGCATCGACTACGATAAATTTACTCCCGACCTAGAGCAATGGATCAGTATAACAAAAAATGGTGCATAAGGTGGTTTACGTTGAGATCCCCTCGACCAATTCCTTTGCTCATGCACCAATGAAGACTTGCTTCGCCCTCGGAGACAAATATAATGTTATCTTTTCCTTGATCAGTATTTGGTACAAGTTCAGCCATGATCGCGGCGTCCCGCATTACGGAATGCTCGGAAGTATTCCATCCATTCGGATGACTGATGACGTTTAGTGTGAGGAAGCCAATAACCGAGACCGTAGAGTCCGCACCTCAGGATAAATGTGATCCGATCTTTCATCTCATTCCAGATTCTTCCATCAGCATCCATCGTTTTATGAAAGTGCTTACGAGCCGCACTGGCCATGTATCGCAGAAAGTCGGCTATTACGTCAACCGGTCTCTTATTCTTAGGGATTTGCGTTGTTGGTGCTCTCCGTAATTCCCTGTCCAGGTGTTTGGGGCGGAGAAGCAGCTTAAACCTGGAACATGAACAATTATAGGTATTCAACGATTAGTTAACCATCTGAGCGGCGTACCATTCCACTCGCGTCCATTTCTCTCGCGCGGCCTGGGCTGTGATGCCTCTGTCCAGTGTTTGACCTCCAGCTGCTCCCATTTCCCCATTCTTGTCATAGTAGAGCACTGTTGGGACTTTTGGGACTTGTATATGCTCTTGTCCTTCGTAGCTACAACAAGCGGTGAATCAGCGCTCAAGCATCGTGGGAAGGAGGAACTTTGATGCATTGTACCCAGCAACATCCCAAATGTGCGGAACCTGGCCATGTTCGAGCAAGACCCAAGAGGTCCCACTGAAAGTCGTGCCGAAATCGATTGAGATAACGAGCTTGCTCTCACCGCGATAAGGTGTTCTTGGTGGTACGATTCGATTCATAACTGGTGGTGGTGATCGCAGGGATGAGATATTCAAATACTATTTGACTGAGATGCCATTGTTTGCTTCCGCGTCAGTCTCGTGGTTCAGGGCAAAATTTCAAGCCAGGAAAGGTGCGTAAGCCTTGCTTTCTGGATGACACACGTTGCGATAGGCAAAGTAGTTGAAAACACCGCAGGATTATGCATGCTTGGAATATCCAGTATAATGGAGTGAGTTTGCCAATGGAAGGATGAGGAAGTGCATGAGTGGATGTAGGTTCAATTGTGGAAACGGCAATCAGTGATCACTGAATTGGTCAGGAACAAAATACTTTTTGCACCCTGGCGATAAGCTGGTATTTATTCCTGCCCACTTCTGCTTGATGGCGACGGACTCTACTCGCGGACACCTCTCAACATCCAGAGGAGCAAGAGAAAGTCTCCCAGACAAATACTTCTTCTTGCCATTTGGTTCGCGTCTCACAGGATATTCACTCCAGTCATGTGAGTCCGTAGTGGATTCTCGTTCCGGACATCGTGCAAAAACCCCTCGAATGGTCCACATCGATATCATCACCATCGACCTCTGTCGTAGGTACCCCGCCGGGTCACCTTAAAGGTTGCCTGCATGGAGTTGCCAAGCACCGTGACGCTGTCCCTGGACCAAGATTGTTAAGGGCCAGTTCATCTTGACGAGCTCCTTGCTGTAACTGTCAAGGTAAGTAAGATCGCCGCATTCGTTGCCACCAAGCTCAAAGCGCACGTTATTACCGAACGAAAAATCTATGTATGCGCTTCTGTGCGAACGCCTCCAGCCAAAGCATGATTGCTCCACAGTAAGCATGTATACCACTGTCAGGACTGTCCCGTTCCTGACCCCTCTCCGACGAAGCCCTTTACTCGAGCACCTTATTCAACTTCCACTATGTTCACTCTATTGTAATTGACCCACTCGTCATATCTGCCATTCCCTCTCGTGCACCCTCATCTATATATACACATGTTTCCTCCTAACTTTTTGGTGTTGAGAATGGCCCGTGAGTAGAGCGCTGAAGTTAATTGCCAGCGACTCATTGCTGCGTGAGGGTCAATTTCTTCCCGAGTCGCCATTTCCGTCCCTGTATTTCCAACCCTTCACTTCATTCCTCCATCCTAGCGCACACAATCCTGCCCTGTGCTCAACTAAACTATATTGCCCATCACAATGTCATCCGGAAAGCGAGGCTCATGCACTTCGAAATACTGCCCTGAACCATGAGATATAATGATGCGGAAGCAAACACATGGCATCTCAGTTAAATATCACTTGAATCTCTAATACCGGTGCCCATCACCACCAACTATGAGCCGTATGGTTCGAACAAGACCACCTTATCGCGGTGAGAGCAAGCTCGTCATCTCAATCGATTTTGGCACAACCTTCAGTGGGACATCTTGGGTCTTGCTTGAAGATGGCCAGGTTCCGCAAATTTGGGATGTTAATGGGTTTGGGTCGTTCCTCCTTCCCACATCGTATGAACGCTGATTCACCACATCTCTTAGGTATGAAGGACGAGAGCATATACAAGTTTCAAAGGTGCCAACAGTGCTCTACTATGACGATAGAGGAGAAATGAAGGCAGCTGGAAGTCAAACATTGGACAAAGGCATCCGAGCTGAGGCTCAGCAACATCAATGGACGCGAGTAGAATGGTACGCTGCGCGGAGGGTTAATATAGTCAAAGATGCAATCGTTGAATGCCCATAATTGTTGCTCTCGTTACAGGTTTAAGCTGCTTCTCCGCGGAGATCACCGTGCTGATACATCAGACAGAGCACCAAAAACACAAATACCTTGCAATAAGACGCCGGTTGACCTAATCGCCGATTTTCTTCGATACATGGCCGGTTTGGCTCAAAGGGACTTTCTTAGGGTGATGGGTGCTGAAGGAAAAACCTGGGAGGAGGTGAAGCGTCGGGCTGGCCAATCGGCTGGCCAATCATGTTTGTGGTGGGATAACTAGTTATCCGTTGTAATCACATTTCGATCTCCGCTTTTTTGGGATAAGTCTGGCCAAATAAACATCAGTAATACAGCCGGAGTCAGAAAATCTTTCAAACTCCGACATAACTCCGCAAACATACGCGCAATGACCGTGATTTTGCGCGGACCTATGAGGATATCATTGGAAATGCGCACAAATCCATTGGACTCCACAACACACCCGTAGACAATACAATACTGTATTCAAAAGGAGTTCCAAGTACATAACAACCACTTATTAGCTAATTTTTCATCCATTATTATTATCCCCATTGTTCCGAGCCGCTCTTTCTTGTGCGGGTCTCTCTCTCCTTTCAGCCAATTCCTCCTCCTGCCCTTTCCGATAAATCCAATCTCCCGAATGAAGAAACAGTACACAATATATGAAGAAATCAAAATTGAAATCTGTCATCCTATTGAGTGACTGTTTATAACCACCAAACCAGGCATTTAGCTGCTCTGCGGTTTCCGTGTTGAAAGCTCGTTTAGTAACGAGATTCCCCCTTTCATCTCGCTCCTTGATAATGAGATCAGGCTGAGATCCATCCGATGGAGCCGGGTTGCAACGTGTCCGGCACATCACATCTTCGACACGGTGTCCGATGTAGTGCCAAGCGTCAACAATAAACTTTGTAGAGTGTAACCATGAGCTGGTAGGATGTGATGTTACAATATGCCGAAGAAGAGAGCAAGCTCGATCATATGAAATGTAAGTTGGGCGGAGGGGGGATGCTGGGTCAGGCCAAACCTTCTTGATGAATGCAAATGCCTGGCTCCCGCTTTCTGATTCATAGAATTTGCAGAAAGCGATCGGATATCCACAGGAAAAGGTGAGGATCTGGACACAATACACACGATCAGCTTGAAAGGTATGCGTCACTCTTTCTCCCAGCTCCAACACAACAGGATCATCTTGAGGGAGCTCAGGCAGCGGAGGAAGATTTGCAATGGGAACACGATCTCCATTGCCTGCTTCTCTTTGCTGAATAGCTTCAGCACGTCTTTCCACTGCCCTTCTCACTGTATGGAGTGAGGTTCTTCCACCATATCGATTCAAGAACTTGGCATAAAATGATTGATGTGCAGGTGAATTGCAGACCTTCGTTCCTTCTGTGACTGGCCTATTACACCCCTTAATGCCACATATATTATTCCAGGCTTCATGGTCATCGCAGAACCGAGCAGATTTGAAGTCAGTCAGAGGCTTGCGACATCAACGTATGAAGTCACCTAGCGAGATCATGATCAAGGAAGTGGTGGAAAAAGGGGTGCAACATATGCTAGGCCGGTTCACAATGTTGCACAGTTATTCTACAATGGCTTTTGCCAAAAAAAACTTGTGATTTACGACAATGAATCTTATTATTTAGAAAACAATGACCTCGCTTTGGGCTCGTCACATTCGAGTCGACTGCCTCGTAATGTAGTTATGATGTAGCTTATGGTATGATACTACATATATAGCTTCCACGTAAGGTTTCGTCGACCTGCCCCCAATGCACATAAATAAAAGAAAAGAATAACTGTGCACTATCGGTGGCTATGGTACTTGGAATCAGTCACTTGTAATGGGGTAATTGCTTTGCTAATCCATATCATCCGAGTGAATGTCTTGATCACGAGATGATGAGGATCGAGCTGGAGAATAACGACGTTGCCGAGTAGGGCTGCGAGATCGAGATCGAGATCGAGAACGGGTATGTGCTGGCAGTTTTCGTTTCTTGCCATTGTTACGGTGATGATTATCCTTGGATTGGTGGGAGGATTTTGCTGATTCACCGGAGCCTGGGGAGAAACGGCCTTTCGAATCGTCTTGGATGATATCTTTCAACCTCTTCATGCTCACGGAATTGAGCGTAGTGTAGCGCGATGAGTCTGGGTTCTCCATCCAGGCAAGAACATGTGGAGCGTCCATGAGTGGGGACATGGTAGGCTTGAAGGTCTTTAGACTCTGATGCCAATTGCTATGAGCAAAACCAAATGCTGCTTGCAGGTGCTCGAGTTTAAGTCGTTGACCCCCAATCCCTTCCACATCTATCAACAGGACAGGACTAATCAGTCCGAGAATTATGTGCTGGAAGATGAAACACTTACCATCTGGAACCAGTTTCTGCCACTCTCCTTCCCATAACCCCTTTGCACGGGTGATCAGTTTCCAACGATCAAGATGAGCTCGTGCCTTCACTACTTGAATTCGGCCAGGTAGTCTATTCTCCTTAGCTGGAAGTTCAAAGTACTTGCGAAGCCACTTGACCTTTGCTTCACAAGTATTGGTTTCCACCTCAGAGTCCGAATCATCGTTATCTGAGCTACTATCAACTGCCTTGTGAGGCTGTTGCTTTGGCGCTTTGCTACTATTACCCTTTGATCGGCTTGAAACATTGCTCTTTGGCCTAGTCTCTTTGACTTTGACAGGACTAGGGCTGGTAGGTGACTCGGCTCGGGATTGGGATTTGAGAGGAGATTGTAAGAAAAATTGAAGAGCTTGTCGGCGAGTAGCACTCTGGTGAATGCCGGATAAGAAAGGTGTAAGAATGAGTAGTAATATTGTATATGCGAAGACACAAAATTACCTTTGGCTTATCCTCAAGAAGAAGCTTGACACCGGAGTAGTAGTCAGTGCCATCATCATCGGAGGCTTCGTGAAGTTGCAATTGATGAAGATCGAGAGTATGCTGCTCTGCAACAGAGCTCGAGGCAGCATCACCTCGACCAAGTGACACAGGTTGTTTACGCGAATCCAATCTCCAAATCTTGTAGTTGCGATCTGTGTAGGGTAGGTTAGTATGTGAGACCATTAGATATTGACAAATCATTGAAACACACCTTTCAAAGGTGAATTGAATTGAGCTGCCTTTGGAAGAATATCGGAGAGATGGCAGGATACGTTGCCCTTTTCATCAAGAACGAGCTGATCGGTATTAACGTATGCGGTGACATGTTCGGACAACCAAGGATCTTTCTTGTACGCATCAAAGTCGAACATTTGGATGCGTATTGGAGCACGGATAGAACGACCATCAAGTTTAGGTCTCAGAGCACTGATGAACTCTGGTTCTGGTTCATCATCCCCTTCATCAGCTAGTCGTGCGCTTGAATCATCGCCGAAGCGATCACCTTCTAGGCGGACACCCTCACCCTCACCCTCCTCATCCTCATCCTCATCCTCATCTTCATCATCGTCATCATCGACCTGAGGTGAAGGAACGGAGACGTGCGGCAAAATGGGGGATGGTGGTGCGATAGAAGATTGAGCGGGCTGGAGATTAGATTCCTGATCAGCAGATAGGGTGTGTACAGGCTGGGGTGAAGTGAGAGGAGGTGTAGATGGGGTCAATGGTGGTAGTGCTGTGTTAGGAGGACCACCAAATACATAACGAGAAGGGTCGTGAGGGGGAAGGGCACGATTCCGTAGATTGTACTGCTTCTGAGTGGCGGAGATAGGTTGTCCTGGGGCATCGATAGGAATCTGACGGTTATTGAGCTTCGTGGCAGCACTAGTGTGTGTATGGAACGTCAGTGATCAAAGCCGATCTGAGTGAACCGTGACAAGTACTTACTCTCGGCTGGCCTTCTGAGCCTCTCCTCTCTCCCGTGCTTCCTTCTGAGCCTTTGTTTCATTCTCAAGTTGAAACCTCACGGCTTTCTCCTTATCGGCAATGGTGCTTCGAAGTAGGTGCCCATTTGCATACTGCTTTTCTGCAGGATTGACGATGGGAGTCTTGGTTTTCTTCTTCTTCTTGGATGACGTAGCACTGAAAGAGTCGGCGGCAAAGATGGAAAAGATGTGGGCGGGGCTGTTTTTGATTGAGGGAGCGCGAGGAAATTATAGGAATCTTGTTATTTACGATTTTCTTTCATCTTCATCGCTAACTTGAGAATAAAACGTCGTAGTTGTACCGGTAGCTGAGCGGTTGATACTAGAGTGGACGGTGCGGTATTGTACAGTACGCTCCAGTCCAAGATCCAACGTCGTGTTTGCAAGGCCACGTAGGTGCGTAGACAAATATCAAAATTGTACAGGAATCCAGCGGAGTGGAGTGGAGTGGATCGGACTCTAGTGGATTTTCTAACTCCGGGGGTACGTCTCATAAACATGTTTGCTAGTCAAACGTTCTACTGTTTCTACACTGGGTAAAAATTCTAACTCCGACCTTATTGAGCACCAAGCATGGTCCGAGGCTTTCCCCTCCACCACTGCAGTTTTATGGTGATAAAAGACCACAAATATGTGAAAATGGTTGAATCTAAGAATTTCCAGAGTATATAACATCAAAAAAGCTGCCAGACCAGTCAAAAAATGCTGATCTTGTCAAACCAAAAATAACCAGTTGGCAATGTGGGCTCAAATTGTGAAATTTTGGGATGTTTAATATATTAATTAATTTGAATCTGTAATTACTTCTGATTGATATGAGTATATCTACAAAACTTATGGTTCAAGGTACTGAAAAAGGTTAAACACTCCCCAGACGGCATTTCCAACCGATATCTTGTGGAAGAGGTGGGATTCTCACAGGCTTCCTTCACAGAATAATAAATTGAAGTATAAATAAGTCATATCTATGTGTTTATGAGCTGCATGCAGTTTAATTAATTGACAAATGTAAAAATGGGATAAATCATAATTTATTACTTTACACGGGTTTTGTCATGACTGGTCCCAGTTACTTTGGCTACCATCTTACTGCAATTTTGATACTCTAATTTCAACTTCTAGTTGTTTGCTAGTAGTTAGTTTTCAGACTCTTTAGCCTCTAACAAGGCCATTGTCATGATTGATCTGCCCTGGTTACTTCAGTTACCCTCTTACTGAGATGTTAGGACTCCAATCCCAACTTTCAGTTACTCACTAGTAGTTAATTTCAAGACTTTTCTAGTATATAACAAGCATATTGTGTATCATAATCCGTTGTTGAATCAACTCAGGTTTTAGTCCCCATACATAATGTGACCTCAATGAGAGCTTCGTCAGCTTGCAAGCTTGCTTGCTTCACTCTCTTTCATTACAAGCCAACTTTGCTGCTATTCAGACTCTAACACCTGTCATGTACCGTGCTTCGTCATCAATATCAACTCAGGTTTGAGTCCCCATTTGTAATGTAACCTCAATAATATTCAAGGATAGGGTATGAGCGGAAGGTAAGTGGTTATTCAGTGAATAGGACTTGACGCTGTAAAGCATGTAGAATGGTAGTTTGTATCAATCATATTTTACATACGAATAATACAAGTATTATTACAATAAAATGGCTATGAAACATAGCAAACATTGCTCCTATTCTCGCTCATCGATGCCTGAATGCTCTGCCTTGTGTAGAGCATTGTTGGTCTGCACTTGACACGCCTCGTTCTGCCTTGATGTGCCTCCGATGCAGTTTGACCCGTCTGGCCATTTGTTGCTGCGGATTTCTGATTGGACGTGCTATCCTTCAACAAATAAAAAATGTGTTAGCCTGTCAACCTGGTGACATTGTGCTCCCTAAGTATAAGCCAACTCTGCCCCAGTTCAGACTCTAACAGCTTTACAAAAGATTATGGCGACTTTTCAAGTACTTCAACACAACTCTTTATTCCAAGCTTTATGGTTATTAATTTTATGCATAGATTTAATTATGTAAAAGCAAATTTGACAGCAAATGGATTGGTTTTTGCAGTGTTATACTCAAAATAGTGCAGGAGCAGGGAAAGTTATGGAACTAGGAAGGCAGGTCCAGTCTATTGGCTATATAATCTAATATTTCATTACTATATACTCTATATAAGCTGTAGCAATTTCGATGAGCTAACCTTGTACACTGGTTGTTGAGAAATAGAGGATCAATGTCAGCATAAAGCCAAAGTAGAAAGTAGAAAGTCCAAACTGAGAAAGTAGATGTTCGAACATCTCAACGTAGAAACTTACAAACTTGGGTCATAGATGTTGGATTACTAAATTGAACACCACCCCTCCGTGCTCCCTCAAGACACCACATCACTTGCAATTGGAGTGAGTAAATATATCCATAAATATTCCTTATTGTCCTCCTTTTATTTTTTATTTTATTTTTATTTTATTTTAATTATTTTCTATTATCCCACAAACATGGTTATCCAGCCAAGCGTCGGGTCACGTATATCCTAAGGTGCGGGCTCTACTCTCAGTTGCTGGCTTCCTCACACAGAATGTCCTCAGTCATCTGAATGGTTGGAATACTTCCGAGCATTCCATAATGCGGGAGGCCGCAATCAAGGCTGAACTTGTACCAGATACTGATGAGGGAAAAGAAAGAATCATATTTGTCTCGGAGGGCGAAGCAAGTCTTCATTGGTATATGAGCAGAGGAATCGGTGAAGGAAATCTCGAGGTAAAACTGCTGTAGACACCATTGTTTGATCCACTTATCCTCCGCTTCAGGTCGGGAATAACTTTATCGTAGTCAATGCCGGTGGTGGGACAATCGACATCTCAACTTTCAAGACTATAAACACTATGCCCCCCGAGTTTGAAGAATCTGCAATTCCAGAATGTCAGTTCCAGCAAATCAGGAATCGGGATATAGCTGACTACATACCCTAGGCCATCTACAAGGCTCTGCATTCGTGACAAAAGCCTTCATTGATTTTGTTCAAGGTAAATAACGTATTTGACAGTGGGCGATGTCGCTGATAAGCAGATGAATGTCAATGAAGAAAAACTCAAAGGTTCATCGTTTGGAGATAATAATACCATCGGGCGTGTGGTCAAGGATTTTGATCAGCGGGTTAAACTGCAATTTCGGACTGATGGAGGGGATGTTCACGTGATGATTGGCGGGCCCAAGGATAATGATCCTAATTGTGAGATCAAAGACGGTTACCTCCTTGTTCAGGGGTAAGTGCATAAAAGTAATAAAGAGATGAGCCTCAAATGTCTACACCCTAGAGCAAAGATGGCCAGCTTTTTCGAGCCCACATGCCATTCAATAGATGCTTCTGTGAAGGCCATTGTCGGTGGAGGAACAGCGGTTAGAAGATACCTTTTCGATGAAATCGCCACTGATATAATTATTTCCATAGACCGTTGTACTAGTTGGCGGATTTGCCGGAAATGCTTATTTGTGTGATGAAGTCAAACGCCGCTTATCGGGGCCAGATATTCAAGTGCTCAGCCCAAACGATGCATCGTCTGTAATTTGTTCTTAAATTAACTGATGGGCATCATTGACAAAATTCCACATATTAGGGCAAAGGCTTCCACGAACGGCGTCATTTGGTTCTATCTGGATCCCTGTGTTAAGGCAAGAATGGCCAAGTGGTCATGTGGGATTCCATGTGGCTATGATTTTGATCCAAAAGATCCAAAGCATGTTGCAAGAAACCCACACATTCAAACGAATCTAGCCACAGGAAAGCAATTCATTGAAGGAGGGTTTTTTGTACCTCTGAAAAAGGTCCAGTGATAGTTCTTCCGCCTTGATCTGGTTGACCCACATTGGTCCTAATCAGGGTACCGTTGTTCACGATACTGAACTCATGCGCTTCCCATTTCGGCACAGTCAACCAACACAAACCGCCACAAATCTTGAAATTGTCCTCGAATGCTATCAAGGTGAAGTACCTGATATCAAGTTTCGAGACGAAGATCGTGAAGGTGAGCGTGGCTTATACCAGCAAGAACACAACCCCTTATTTGGAGCCACCAGATCAATTCCAAGAGCTCTGCTGGTTTCAATCAGTCATTCCTGAATCATCCTATGAAAAAAGACAACCAAAGTTAAGGGATAAGGTGTTGGGAAGGCATCATTATGTCAGCCACTTTGATGTCATGGCTTCGTTTGGTTCAACGGAATTCAAATGTTACATTGAATGGAAGGACGAGAAGGTGAGTTGGTCTTCTTGTTCCAATAAAATTACTTGCTACAATGAATGGCTTTATGCAGGGGGAGCCTCAGAGGTAAGCAGTGGCGTCAACATATCACCAACGAGACTCAACCAGACATTATGAAGGCGGGCTATAACACCGATTTGGAATGGCGGTCCTGTTGATTCATCACGGAGTCTACAAAATCGTCCGGAAAGCTGATTGCTCCCACAGCATGCTTCTTATAGCATCCGAAATGCCAAGGAACCATTTCAAAAGGCAGAAACTAATCCAAAACAAGTCCAACAGATCCCACCATCAATATCATCTTCGGACGGCGATTTGGATAACAAACTCGTTATCTCATTCGATCTTGGCACTACTTTCAGTGCATCCTCTTGGGTCTTGCTCGTAGATCCACAAGATCCGCATATTTGGGATGTTTCTGAGTGCGCAACATCCTTTCCAGGATATATGATGGCTGAATTTACTATGTAACGCAGGTACCGAGAAGACCTCCCCGCAAAGGTACCGACAGTCCTCTACTATGACTGCGCAGGAACATTGCGTGCAGTTGGAAGTGAAATGTTGGATAAGCGCAATATAGCTGACGCTTTGGAGCAAGGGTGGACGCGAGTGGAATGGTACGCAACTCAGATGATTGGCATCATGGGACGATTTAAGCCTCACGTGTTTATCGTTTGTGTTACAGGATTAAGCTCCTTCTCCTCCCCTATTCCCTTGCCCATCAACTGTGCAGAGGGCCGAAGACGGAAATGCCACGAAATAAAAAACTGGCGGAGATAATCGCTGACTTTCTTAGATACATGCATATTCTTTCTCTCAAACATTTTTACGAGACCATGGATCTTGATAGAAATAGATCGCAGAAGATGGAGGATCGTATCATATATATCTTCAGGTATGCTCTTAGCTCTCGTTCAATGGCTTCCTCATCAAGCACGCCATCAGTCACCCGAATGGATGGAATACCTCTCACCATCCCTTAATACGCGAAGCCTCAATTTTGGCTGGACTGGTCCCAAATCCTAAAGAAGGGAATAGCCGGATCATCTTTGTCTCAGAGGCTGAAGCAAGTCTACATTGGTGCATCAACAGAAGATTGGGTATAAGGAATCTCGAAGTAAAATTCCTTTAGTTATCATTCTTCGACACTACTGATTCATTACCCAGGTTGGTAGTAACTACATAGTGGTTGATGCCGGCAGTGGGGCAATCAATATCTCATCTTTCAGGACGGTAGACACTGCGCCTCTTGCGTTTGAGGAATCTTCTATTCCAGAATGTCAGTTACATTTAATCAGGAATCAACAGAGCTGACTGTCATACCTCAGGTCACTTGGAGGGCTCTGCATTCGTCACACAAGCCTTTAGAAATTTTGTCCAAGGTGAAGACAAAGCACTAAATAGTTGGAGCGTTGCTTACGAAATTAACATCAATGAAGAAAAATTTAAAGGCTCATCTTTTGGCAATCCTAATGTAGTGGAGCGAATGGTCAAAGATTTTGATCACCAAGTCAAACATGGTTTTCGAGATCACCACTCAGATACGTTCGTGAGGTTCGGCGGGTCCCAAGACAACGACTCAAGCTTTGGCATTGAAGGCGGTCAACTCCCTGTTCGGGGGTAAGTCCGTATTTTGGAATTTTTCGAAAATGGAGATGAATATCACCTTTTTTAGACAGGAAATGGCTGGATTTTTCGAACCCGCATGCAGTGCAATAGTAAATTCTGTGAAGGCCAATGTCGCACCTAATGCCAAGATGGTTAGACATCTCATGCTCTCATTGCGATATGATCTCTGATCTAATTATTGTACAAGGCTGTTGTACTTGTCAGCGGGTTCAGAGGAAACCAATATCTGTTCAGCGAGGTGCAGCGCCGCTTGCAAGGGATCCTAGTGACTGGCCCAATGGATGCAACGTTTGTATTTTGATTCTCCATTGACTGGCCAGTCTTATGGACACAGATCTTAGAGGAAATGTCACGGCCTATGGTGCAATTCATTTTCATCTGAAACCCATCGTTATGGCAAGAATGGCTACGTGGACATACGGAGTTCCATGTGTACATAATTTTGATTCCAACGACCCTAAGCATACTCAAAGGCAATCGCGGGTTCAGACTAATCCAGTCAGTGGACAACAGTTCATTGACGGAGGTTTCTTCGTGACTCTAAAGAAGGTCGGTTAATAGTGCTTGCTTGTTGATCTAATTGACCGAATCACTCCTAATCAGGGCACCTTGGTTCGAGAAACTGACCTTACACGTTTCCCATTTTGGCACAGTCAACCAGAGCGTACACCCACAACTCTTGGTATTTGCCTCGAAGTCTATCGTGGTGATGTCCTTGATATCAAGTTTTGGGACGAAGATTGTGAAGGTGGGTTTGGTATGTTAAGACCTTGGTGAAAGAACATAAAGCCTCACTACGTGCAAACAAGAGCAATTTCGAGAGCTCTCTTGGTTTAAAGCCACTATTCCTGAGAAATCTCTTGTTCGAAGGGTTAACAAAGAACAAAGAAAGAACAAGGAGTCGCGCAACTTTGCGAAATATTATTACGTTTGCAATTTTCATATTGTAGTCTCGTTTGGTGCACCTGAAATCAAGTTTTATATTGAATGGAAGGATGAAAAGGTGAGTACAAGTTCATGTTTCAACGAAAATCACTTGCTCAATGAACCTTACTCAGGGGAGAATTCAAAGGTAAGTGATGTCGACAATCTGGTTCTCCATGACCTGACCAGACATCCTGAAGAGGGCCCATCACACCGATCTCGAACGTAAGTGACCATGTTGCTCGGAGCACTGGATGTACATTACTGATCTTGTGACCTTTCATGTAGAGCGAGCATGTTTTTACGCTTGGATTCAATTAGATGCTTCGTGGCATAGGACGGTCCTATTTTGAAATCAAATTCGTAGAAGTGTATCGCAGCTGCGCTGACCTACCAGTTCCCCGATTTCAGGGATCAACCATGCAAATGTAGTGACTCTTCAATGGCCAATAAATTTTAATCCTGTTCACTTGGAAGTTCTTCTGTTGTGTTAGGGCGGTTGTGTAACGGAGCGAAGCGAAGTGGTGGAGGTCACGTCACAGTCACACAAGAGACGGAGCAACAATGAAGCGTCGGAGCTGTATAAAATGTGAGGCTTGAAGATTACAAGGTAAACAATAAGGAAACGAGGAAAGGAAGGGGACAGGGCAATGTGGAGGTTACTGGTGTTGAATCCGCAATGATCCGTGGTGGATCATTGCTCCTATTTATAGGTAGATTATGGTCGGGTAGAGAATGTAAGAAGGGAGCGAGGCGAGATATCACATTTTCACTTGGCAAATTCACTTGGCCCAGCCATTTTCTCACTTGGCTCACTTGTTGGCTGGGCAAGTGAGCAAGTGAGCCAATTCACTTGGCCCATACATATCCAAGTGAAAATGCCTCCATTCACTTGGATTCACTTGGCTTCACTTGAGAGCAATATACATATTATATATGCTATATCAACACATCAGATGACTATTTGGTATTGTGAAAGATGTTATCCAACTTTTGGACCATGAATTTTAACTTATAAGGGATGAAAACTGGACACAGAGGTTTACTAATTTTTGATTCACTTGGGCTTTCACTTGGGTTCACTTGGACTCACTTGGACTCACTTGGGTTCACTTATGATATTTCTAAGCTCTGTAATTGATAGAAAAGGTAACCAACTAGTCCCAAGTGTTTGGGATGCAGCATATTGTCATATTTCAACTACACATGAAAGACTTTTCTGCATTTCCCTTCTTTGACACAAATAATTTTCCAAAAGGGAAGTCATGTGACTTTACAACAATATGTTGATATAGTAAATCACATCACTTAGTCCTCTGCCAATCCTATTATTCAATTTTGGATTGGCAGGTTGCCTTAACTCACCTAACCTTCTGCCAATCTCACTCTCCAGATTACTTTGTCAAATACCTCCCATAACACACTTGACCAGTTTGGTTTTGGTTCAAACTGGGTACAGGAAATTTTGAGATCATCCAAATCATGAATTGAACCAATACTGAAGTTGTCATACTAGTTTGGTCAGTTTAGATCAGGGTTCAAGTTTGTTTCAGGTTTGACAGTTCACCAAGCTGAACCTCAGCATCACTATCAATGAGACGGGCCAAGTGAAGTGACAACAAGTCCCTGAGGAAGTTCACTTGGCTCATTCATCAAAAATGTATGTGCAAGTGAGGCCAAGTGAAAGTGCCTGGGCAAGTTAACTTGCCTCACTTGTCAAATGTATGAGTGAGTCAGGCTTAGTGAAGCCAAGTGAACAAGGTCAAGTGAAAAATTTTCTTTTAATCAAGTCACTGGCCTATTTCCCAGAATCATCCAGTAAATTGACTTTAATTTAGCTATTTTGATCATCAATAGTGCATGTGCAATATGCAGCAATATGGAGATAGAGATATTACAAAATTATTGTCAATATGTATGGGCCAAGTGAAAGTGCCCTGGCAAGTTCACTTGGCAAGTGAGCCAAGTGAACAGCCATTTCAAAGTGGGCCAAGTGAATCCAAGTGAAAATTGTAAGGGCCAAGTGAGCCAAGTGAAGTGAGCCAAGTGAAAATATATCAACTGGAGCGAGGCTACTGAGTGGTGACGGTTGTAAAGTAAGAGAATGAGACAGAACAAGGTGGAACAGACAATTATAAGTGAAACAATAAGAAAGGAAGTGTAACAGAGTGAGGAAGAGACAGGAGGTGTATTAGGGGGGAGGTGGTTGGCGGGTGATAGAGGTTGACGTGGCAACGGTCGCAAACGTGACATCCGGGGCCTAGTGACTGTCTGTGACAGGTTGTAAATTGAATTGAGAGCATGACAAGCACCCACGAGACTCGGACCGGACTCTTCGCTTAGAGTCCTCACAAACAAAGCAAGGATTTATTCCCGACTAGGACCTCAAACCCTCCAGAAACCCGCCAGACCGTTGTCAAAATGTTAGGGGACTTGTCGGGGACACTAGTATATATGGCATCGAAGTTGCCTAATACGTACCAAGGTACCCATGAAAGTACCAGTCCTTGTCTAAATGCTGCCTCTGAATCGCAGTGCTTGCATATTCAAATTGACCGTGTTCGAAGTGGCCGTCGTTGCCGCGGCAGATCCGATCGCGATTCTCTCATTGTTTTCTTTTCTTCTCTAAGTTTGAGCAAGTCGACTTTGCTCTCTTCAAGTATTCTGTATGAGCGGATCAAAGAAGGTCTCAGAAGATTGTCGTCGTCGTCACCCTTCTGACTGGCAATGCGCTGCAAGGTTGGATTGTGTTAGTCACTTACTTGGCTGAGTACCCCCACTGCCACCGTTTTCGATCTACTTTTCACATGCGTATTTCACCGTCACTGTCGTCCGTTGTATGTACCAAATTCTGGGTTTCGTCATAGCCCATATCTAAGGACTTTCAGGCTTTCAGTAAGTCATAGTCACTTGGAAGGTTCATTGTTATCATGCATAACGTCTCCACATGGATAAGTTGTGTATATGTGCGGAATCGAGATACTGCTCGATTTGGGGGACTTCGTTGAAACGATATTTTGTGAGATTTTGCCGCTTGACGAAGAACTGAACCCAGCCTTAATTCTCATATTTCTTGCGGTTCCGAACAAGTGGTGGCTACTGAGCGACCCTCATGCATTGCACAGGCAGCAGACCATTTGTTTATTCATATCTAGTTGATCAGCTCATGACAATATGCTTCGGAGAGTTGTGAGACAGTTGGCAAGTACCGTACAATGAGTCTGAGAGAAATTGAACTCGGGGTGATCACTATGAATACATAACCACAAATTTCACTTTCAAATAGGATCGTTCTGGGACACGAGGTATCTAATCGAATCCAAGCGTAACAACGTGCTCGCTCTACATGAAATGTCACAAGATCAGTATTGTACATCCAGTGCTCCGAGCAACATGGTCACTTACGTTCGAGATCGGTGTGATGGGCCCTCTTCAGGATGTCTGGTCAGGTCATGGAGAACCAGATTGTCGACATCACTTACCTTTGAATTCTCCCCTGAGTAAGGTTCATTGAGCAAGTGATTTTCGTTGAAACGCGAACCTGTACTCACCTTTTCATCCTTCCATTCAGTATAAAACTTGATTTCAGGTGCACCAAACGAGACTACAATATGAAAATTGCAAACGTAATAATATTTCGCCGAGTTGCGCGTCTGTTTGTTCTTTCTTTGTTCTCTTCTAACCATTCGAAGAAGAGATGTCTCGGGAATGGCTGCTTTGAACCTACAGAGCTCTTGAAATTGCTCTTGTTTGTCTGCATGAGGCTCTGCATCCTTACGTAAGGGTCCTAGTATCGCCAACTCACCTTCACGATCTTCGTCTCGAAACTTGATATCAAGGACATTACCTTGATAGCGTTCCAGGCAGATATCAAGAGTTGTGGAAATACGCTCTGGTTGGCTGTGCCAAAATGGGAAACGTGTAAGCTTAGTTTCGGGAACCAAGGTGCCCTGATTAGAAGTAATTCGGTCAATTAGATCATTCAGCAAGCATTATCTACCGACCTTTTCGAGAGTCACAAAGAAACCTCTGTCAATGCATTGTTGGCCACTGAAAGGATTAGTCTGAACCCGTGATTGCCTTCGAACATGCTTATGATCATTGGGATCAAAATCATGTGCACATGAAACCCCGTATGTCCACTTGGCCATTCTTGCTACAACACTCCGCTTCAGATGAAAATAGACTGCACCGTGGGCAGTGGCTTTTACCCTAGGATCTGCTGTTAATAAAACCGGTCAATTAGCGTATGGCCAAATTACAAACTTTGCGCGAGTCAATACGATCCCTGGCAAACGGCGCTGGATTTCCTTGAACAGGTATTCGTTTCCAGTAAATCCACCGACAAGTACAACAGCCTTTGTGGGATATTCATATCAACGATCATATCGCAATTGAGAGCATGGGATGTCTAACCGTCTTGGCATTAGGTGTGACATTGGCCTTCACAGAATTTACTATTGCACTGCATGCGGGTTCAAAAAGTCCAGCCATTTCTTGTCTAAAAAAAGGCGGAATTCATCTCCACTTCCAAAAAACTCAAAAATACTTACCCCCGAACAGGGAGTTGACCACCATCAATGCCACAGCTTGAATCATTGTCTTGGGACCCACCGAACCTCACGAACGTATCTGAGTGGCGATCTCGAAAACCATGTTTGACTTGGTGATCAAAATCTTTGACCATTCGCTCCACTGCATCAGGATTTCCAAAAGATGAGCCTTTAAGTGTTTCTTCATTGATGTTTATATTCCGTGAGTAACATTTCCTGCTATCGAGTACTGTGTCTTCACCTTGGACAAAATTTCTGAAGGTTTGTGTGACGAATGCAGAGCCCTGTAAATGACCTGAGATATAAGAGTCAGCTTTGCTGATTACAATTTGAGTATAACTGACATTCTGGAATAGAAGATTCCTCAAACTCAAGAGGCGAAGTGGCTACTGTCCTAAAAGATGAGATATTGATTACCCCACCGCCGGCATCGACCACAATGTAGTTGCTACCGGCCTGAGATAATGAATCAGTATTATTGAAGAACGATATCTAAAGTGACTTCACTTCAAGACCCTTGATAGCCAATCTTCTGTCGATACACCAATGAAGACTTGCTTCGGCCTCTGAAACAAAGAAGATTCGGCTGTTCCCCTCGTCAGAATTTGGGACCAGTCCAGCCAGAATTGAGGCTTCGCGTATTAAGGGATGGTGAGAGGTATTCCATCCATTCGGGTGACTGATGGCGTGTTTGATGAGGAACCCATTACATAAAATGAGAGCTGAGTGCGTACCTGAAGATGTGGATGATACGATCCTCCATCTTCTGCGAGTTACCTCTATCAAGATCCATTGTCTCGTAAAAATGTTTGAGAGAAAGATTATGCATGTATCGAAGAAAATCAGCGATTATCTCCACCGATTTTTTATTTCGTGGCATTTCCATCTTTGGCGCTCGGAGCAATTGATGGGCAAGGAAATCGGGGAGGAGAAGGAGCTTCAACCTGTGACACAAACAATCCACCATTTACATCATTTTAGGCTTACGCTTTTGCATGATGTCGACCATCTGAATGGCGTACCATTCTACTCGCGTCCATCCCTG
>WSUA01000350.1:9277-21997 GCA_019633455.1 Tulasnella sp. 419 | reverse complement strand
TGGCTTCGCTTTGGCTTGGGAACGTGTAGGTGGAGCAAAAACCCTCGGCAGGAAGATCAAGTTAAATCACCGCCCTCGCTTTTGTCTACATCGCTCCAATAAACGGCAGAATTCAGAAAATTGTATTTAGACTTCGGCAAGAGTCAAATCCTCGAATATGATAAGCGCCCAGGTTGAATGAGAATTAATTGGATTTTCTATCTAACAGGTGCTGCAATGCGAATGGTATTTACAGTCGTCTAATCTACATGGTTCTCTAGTTCAAGAAATGGAAGTGTATGAATCTGATATATGGCCTCAACCTTGTTTACCATCTTCTGAGTTATTATCTCCGCTCTTCGAGGAGCCTCTTTCCGCAGCTTCGCCATCAACCTCGACAACGTTAGAGTCGTCGTCTTTGTCTTCGCCCTCCTCGGCATCAGAATCGGCGGCAGCAATTTCCTCTTCATTTCTTCGTCTCTCCTCTTCCTCTTCAGCCTTCTCCCTGGCCATACGTCTCCTCTCTTGTCTCTCCCATACATCTATTTCCTTCTTTCTAGCACGAATTCGCTTCTCCTTCTCCTCCTTCTCCTTGTCTCGCTCCTGCATCCAGGCTTCAATCTCTTCGACGGCACCTGCGGGATTCTTCTTCTTCGACAGTAAAAAGCCTTGTAGCTGGGCGACTGAGTATTTGCCTTCTGGGATTTTAGAACCGAACGCTTCAGCAAGTTCTGCGATCCTTTCGGGGGATGGAAGTTGGGACATGAAGGATTCATCGGATGCCTGGATAAGCTTGGAAGCCTCGCTAGACAACACGGTCTTTGATGTTTTCTCCTTGTTACCGAGACCGGACTGGCTCATTGCCTTGGACATAAGCTCATGAGAATAGAATCGTTTGAAGATTCCAGTTGTCTGGTCCTTGCTCGCCAGCTTGTATTCGATACGTAGATCCATTCGACCAGGTCGCAGAAGTGCAGGGTCAAGACGATCAACATGATTAGTCTAAATAATCTTATCAGTAACAGATTTCCGTGTTTAGTATTTCGGGGACTTACAGTGGCAAATACAATCCGTCCCTCTTCACTGGACACACTATCCAGTATATTCAAAATCCCAGAGAGTGTAACGTTGGACCGGTTGAGGGATTGTCCATATGGGTCAAAAGGTCGATCAAGCTGAGATTCGTCAGGTTCGCGAGATGGGAAGGCACAATCGATGTCTTCGAGCAAAAGAATTGAGTTCGGAGGAGTTCCCGCAACGAGTCGCTGAAGACTATTGTCGTCGAGCCTAGTGATCCCAAGGGAGAAATTAGAATGTGATTACATAAGATCAGCAAGTGTCCACTTACGAAGCATTGGAGAGTGAGATGAAGTATACCTCGAGTTGCAGTTCTCCAGCAATGGCATGTACCGTTGTACCTAGACATGTTTGCTCAGCACATCTCAACACTCGCGGCTTAGAATCACTCACTTTTTCCAGTACCAGGTGGTCCCCATAACAAAACTCCTCTTCTCCATGGGATACCCGCCGCGGAATACCAGTCCTTTGTATCCATGAATTCCCGTAGATCATTTACTATGGTCTCAATTAAGCCTCCTGGGAGGATAACCGAGTCCATTGGACGGATTTGCTTGGTCATGACCATTCCCCAGTCACCATAGCCTTCCGCCATATGAACGGTCACTCGACGTTTGGAAGTCTCCCAATATTGAGCAGCGGCCGCGGCAACTAATTCGTCGAGTACTGCCTTCCGTGTGGTGTAAATACTAGCAGAAAGGTAAGTAAAACGTTTTTCTGCGATACAGGATGAACGTACGTCAACATCAATTGTCCGCCCTCTTCCCTGCCAGTCCTGTAATCCCGAGAACCAGCCAATCGAAGCACTTGAATCCAGGTACCGTTGTAGTTCCACAAATGAGGAGCCGAACCCGACGGATGGTAGTATGCCTGCAATCGTTCCTCTCGATCATTTCCTCCTAGGTTCATACCCCACTTCTTCTCAGCAGTTTTGGCTGTCACATTTACGTCGGTAGCATTGTTCCAAGCACCCTGTTGACTTAGATATTCGAGAATCCATTCATAAACCCAGTCTCCTTGACGGAATGTGGCCGTCAATGACAAGTTCATCTGTTTTGTCCAAATAAGATAATTATTTGCAGAAGAAGGCCGATTGCTTACTGCTCTATTGCGCGCTGTTGCAGGAGGCTTTGATGATTTAATATAGAATTGACGAGCTTCTTCCACGAGATCATCTAATACTCGTTTCCGTCTCGTATAAACGCTGTAGAAGAAAAAATTCTTCGAGTCTGTGACTAGATGGCTGTAAATCAGCCTACTCACGTCAAAGTAAGTTCTCCACCACTTATGTCCCCATCTTGGAAAGGAGTCATGGGAACAAACTTGCGATTTACTTGAATCCAATGGCCCCGCCATCTCATCACTTGCGGCATTTCGGAGGAGGGGAAATATATAGGATGAGGATTTCCGTCGTTGCTCTGTTTCGGAGCGATAGTTCTCTCCGTAGATGCTGAACCGCCTGGGGTGAAGATATACCGCGCATCAGTATTAGTCGCTGTAACACGGAACTCTCTCGAGTTCGTCCATATATCTTGTGCGGCCTATTGAAGACTTTTTTCTCAGTATTTCGTTAAACGGGAAATACAATTTGACTGTACCAAAAACTCATTCAACCAATCGTATGCGTAATCTCCTTGCGCAAAGTGAGCAGTGACGAAGAAACCTGTTGGGGAAAACTTTGAGTACAAGCTGAATTGATACATTTTGGGCGGTGAACTTACCACTGGTAAATCTGTCAAGCAGCCATTGGCAAACACGTCGCCCAGTTTCAATGACAGAGCCCAATATGAGGAGACGAAGAGATTCCTGAATATAAGTACTATTGAGGATTGGGAGTAAAAGTGTAGCCCAGCGCATCAAAAGCCCCATTGGACCTGATGCCCCGTGATGAGCAGATGGGTCTATGGTGTCGTTCGACATCATTGAAAGGACAAGGAGCGATGAGTTTGTGACTGAAAGACAAAGCTGAGAATCACGGGGATTTATACAGTGGTCGAGCCTTTTTCATTTAGAGTCACAGATTTCATCATAGAAAACGGGCTTGGTTGTGCCCTTGCCATTCGTTCGGTATCGCGGCGGTACCGCACCCTTTTCGATATAACACACGTGACTCATTCGATGACCCTGGCCAAGTTTATGAACCCTACTGTTTCCTGTTTCAAAACTCCGTTGATGTAGCATAGCTATCGTCGCCAGCTGCTGATTGGAGTAAAGAACCTCAGGTTTTCTAGTTCATCAAGCCATACTAGGTGGTACGAGCCGTTGCCCTTGTTTTGGGTTCTCGCCCGAAATCCCCTCTGCACACCCCAGAAATGCCTGAAGCAGTACGATTTACAGAAAAACAGTTGGCATCGGAGTTGTTATCAGTGGATCTGAGTGCTAGTCCATACATGACTCTGGATGTTTTTGCTCCCACCGTGGTAGCAAGTCGTCCGCGTGGGATGTCATACGCCGCAAGTTATGAAGAGTCTTTCCCCGAGATGATACGAAATCAATAAGATATCAATTAATAGCAACTAGTTGTACTTTTATAGAGACTCGTTGCCTTCTTGCTGCAGTGCAACCCCGCATCAGCTCCTATCTCACCAGGCTTCTCCACGATGATGATCTCTTTTATCTGGAAGTGGCTTCGTCTCCTGCTCTCTTCCCAAAGGTCGTCATCCTTACGTCTCCAAGGATTCTGTTTCCTCCGTTTCCTTCGTTCCTGCTCGAAGTCAATGTTCCTTTTTCTCAATCTCCTTCCTCTGCTGCTGGACCCAGGCTTCAATCGTCTCCACAGCTTCAAATGGGTTTTTCTTTTTGGAAAGCAGGAAGCCTTGTAGCTGGGCAACAGAAAACTGTCCCTCCGGAATCTTGGCACTAAAAGACTCGGCGAGTTCCGCTATCGTCTCTGGAGATGGGAGCTGTGCCACAAAGGTAGAGTCGTCAGACGTGCGGATTAGATTGGAGGTTTCGGTTGGTAGGAGAGATTTCGGAGTATGTACGCCGTCAGCAGATTGATGTCTGGCCTTATTCATCAATTCATGAGAATAAAACCGCTTGAAGAGCCTTGTGATCTGCTCCCTGTTTGTGAGTTTGTATTCAATCCGGAGATCGATTCTTCCAGGTCGCATGAGGGCCGGATCAAGGCGATCGATGTGATTGGTCTGAGATTAGGTCAGCAATAGTTCCATTATTGTCGCAATCCAGCAATTGGGAACTCACTGTGGCGAATACAATTCTTCCTTCTTGACTTGAGACGCTGTCAATGACATTCAATAGTCCAGAAAGGGTGACACCAGTCTTAGTTGATAATGGCCCACAAAAGCTGGATTGCTGATCAAAATAGGCATCATCTGCGTCGCGTGATGGAAATGCGCAGTCGATATCTTCAAGCAAAAGTATTGAGCGCGGAGGAGTTGCCGATACAAGACGCCGAAGACCATTATCGTCAAGCCTAGTGAACAGATTCCAATCAGTTTACCCAGCATGGTTACCTAGCCAACCTTTTAGCTTACAAGGCATTGGATAGTGAGACAAAGTACACTTCGAGTTGTAATTCTCCGGCAATAGCATGGACGGTTGTACCTAATACACATGCATTCAACATACCATCCAATCACTTACGAAGTTGTACTCACTTTTTCCTGTTCCAGGTGGCCCCCAAAGTAGAACACCTTTTCTCCATGGAATTCCAGCAGCAGAATACCAGTCCTTTGTCTCCATGAACTCTCGTAAGTCATCCACAACAATCTCAATGAGTCCCTTTGGGAGAATAACTGAATCCATAGGCCGAATTTGTTTTGTTATGACCGTTCCCCAGTCCCCATATCCTTCGGCGATGTGAACTGTTACCCGACGCTTCGAGATTTCCGAGTACTGAGCTGCTGCTTCGGTCACCAATTCATCAAGAACCGTTTTCTGCGTAGTAAAGAGTCTGGAGGCTGGCGTCAGATATGCTCCATCCAAGCTAGATATAGTATTCTTACGTCAAAGTCAATGTTCCACCTTCCTCTCGGCCAGTCCTATAATCACGAGTTCCAGATGTTCGAACAATCTGGATCCATGTTCCATTGTATCGCCAGAGAAAGGGCATAGAGCCAGTTGGGAGGTAGTATGCCTGGTGCCGCTCGTCCTGGTCATTTCTTCCAAGACACAGTCCCCATTTCTTTTCCGCTATATTGGAAGTCACAGTGACATCGGTAGTATTATTCCAAACGCCCTGATTGCTGAGGTATTCCAGGATCCAATCGTACACCCAATCACCTTGGCGAAAAGTGGCTGTTATTGATAAGTTGGTCTGTGTGATAGTTTGTGAGTGATAGACCGCAGACTTCATGGAAGCACCTCCACTAACATTTGAAGGACATGCCCACCCCGGAGGTTTCGATGATTTGATGTAATGTTGGCGAGCCTCTTCAATCAGTGTGTCCAGTACCTGCTTTCGTCGCGTAAAGATACTGATGGAGACCCCCGAGTCAGTACAGCACATGGTTGTTACCTTCATTTCGCTCACGTTATTGTCATCTCGCATCCGCCCTGCACTGGACCAGGAAGAGAGCACTGCCCACCTTTGCGCGTGACTTGGATCCAGTATCCCTTCCATCTCATTACCTGAGGCATTTCCGATGAGGGAAAGAATATAGGTCGAGGATATCCGTCGTTACCTCGTTTTGGAATCACGTATCGTTCAGCAGAAGCATAGCCGCCAGGAGTGATGAGACGTCTGGCATCGGTATTGGTAACTGTAACGCGATATTCTCTGGCATCTGTCCAAACGTCTTGAGATGCCTGTATGAAAGTAGTTAGCAAGAAATGGATTGAGTCTGGCGTGAAGGAAACAGTACCAAAAATTCATTCAGCCAATCATATGCATAATCCCCTTGTGTGAAATGAGCCGTGACGAAAAAGCCTTGCCAAAAGGTAATCGGTAAAACAGCACCGTCATCATTAGGTGAATGGCTTACCACTCATGAATCTATCCAAAAGCCATCGACATACGCGTCTCCCAGTCTCTATAACGGAACCCACAACGAGTAGACGGAGCGAATCACGAAAATACTTGCTGTTTAAAATAGGCAAAAATAATGCCGCACGGCGTATGAAACGCGCCACTGGAGACCATGCCTCTGGCTGTATGTCTATAGTAGCATTCGAGATCATCAGGTACCTGATGTAGACTACAGTCTGCGTTCGTTGATGGCCCAATCGAGTACAATCTTAGATGATCTTGCACGGTGCAGATAGTACCTTAGAAATTTTGGGATTCAGGAACAATATTAACTTTCCCGTGGTTTTTTTCGTGGAATGGTTGAAATCAATTTTGCATCTCCATCGCGTGACAGCTTGTGGACCACCCTGGAACAGGACCCTGTTGTTGGCGTTTGTTCGCCAAAAAATGTTAAGACGCTACATCGCGGATTAGACGGGTTTACCGTCTTCACCACACAATCTGTTGATATCCACGCCACGCGCACGTATCCAAGTGTTACATGTTACAACTGTCCTTACTCTGTTAAATCGCCATTTTCGGGATCAATAATTGATTGGCTTACGTGATTTGCTTCTTACTTCGGTGTCCACATTGTGGAGAAGTTCCCCCTTTCAAAGTCCCACACTCGACTCCTCTTTAGCTACAACGACCGGGATTTCCCCTACCCGCGTACCGTTCAACCTCCATGGACACCAGTAAAAGTGATCAAACGACGTCCGACATCGTATCAGTAAAAGACGAGCTAGTTATGAAGTCCAGCAACGAAGAAGACTCAAAACCTACACTGTTGGCACGCATTCCTTCAGAGGAAGAGGAAGTAGCTCCACCAATCGAATACAAAGTATATCGCAGGCGATGGTTGGGTTGTGCTGGGATGGTACGTGTCTTTTTTTTGCATGGCAAACGATGCAAACGATAGCGCTAAATCTATGCAACTCCCTGTTTATCCCAGTTTTTGCTGAATGTCGCATGTGGAATGAACGGAATGTGGTTCAGCGCGATAGCAATCGATAGTCTGTACTCTTATCGTGGTGATATGGTTCTTGGTCACTGACTCCATTCGTACCCACCAGCTTCTGAACAATTGCATATTACTCTCAATGAAATCAACTGGTTGTCGAATACTGTCAATTTGACCTACCTGCCGATCTCGATGATCATCCCTTCATTCACCCGTCACTATGGAATACGGTACTCAGTGAGTCCAAGACTGTCGGCTTGGTAGAGGAATGATGGCTCACATATGATTAGTGCTTCCTCGGTGCTGCCTGTCTGTTTTTAGCCGGATGGCTAAAATATTGTGGCACGATCAAAACTTTGGATTCCAAGGAAACCTTCGTCCTCATGTTCTTTGGTCAAGTAAGCTACGTTCATAATGTTTCTTTGCACTAATTGCTCACGTGGCCGGTTTGCAGCTCTTCGCCGGGATCGCCCAACCATGGTTTCAAGTCTTAGGACCAAAATATTCCGAACAGTGGTACCCCCTTAGTTCACGTACCACTGCGACCATGATCATGTCAATTGGTTCGGATTCGTTATGCCGTGATGTGCATGAGCTCGGTCTGATGTTTGCGTCTAGGAAATCCAATTGGTTGCGCATTAGGACAGTTACTCCCACCTTTAGTTGGAACTCCCAGAGAATCAGTGCGTCTTAAGATTACTGTTCGTGTCTTTTCGAACTCACGGTTTTTCAGGTCCTTGTATTGGCAATTATTACTACCGTCATCTGTCCCATCGTCGTCATCGTAGGAAACAAACCTCCGACTCCACCCAGTATGTCGATTCAATCACCCATTTATTCGAGTTGCTCAATCGTTGTATAGCCTTCTCTGGATCAAAAGAGTCTCCTCGTGCTATCAATACTCTCCGAGCGGTCATTGGGCTGAAAACAACCGATGACGCCGCTATGACTCTGAGGGAAAGAATCGACTTTGGTGTCATCTTTATGGGATTCAGTATCCTTACGGCGGCGTATGTGACGAATTCTGAACCACAGAAGTCAATTTCTAACATCGCGTCCTTAGCATCACCGCATTTGGTTCCCTCATCTCACAGGTGCTTGTGAGTAGTTGTTGATCTTCAGACATGAATGGCATCCGGAATACCCAAATAACACCCTTCATGCTATTTTCTGCAGGTTCCTTACGGCTATACATCAGATGAAAGTGGTATCATCGTAAGTCTTCATTCGCTACTAAAGCTTTCCGGTAGTAAGGTATATTTGCATATAGGGCGCAGTGCTACTATTATCTGGACTCCTTGGTGCTTTGATCACGGCTCCACTTTTCGACCGCGTATTCACCCACCATCTCGGACTGACTCTCAAGGGACTCGTGCCGCCAATTAGTGCTTGTTGGATCGGCATGATCTGGGCAGGTCAGCAAGACATATTCGCTTTTTTGGGATGAAGTGAACAATGGCTGATGGTCTTTCTATAGTAAAATCGAATGGGCTCGCAGGAATCTATGTCTTGCTGATCTTTATTGGATTCGCCTCATTCACCCTTCTCCCAGTCAGCTTAGAGCTCGCATGCGAAGTTACTCGGAATCCAGCAACCTCATCCGCTGCTCTATGGGCTGGAGCTAACTTGTTCTCCTTTATCTTCATTGTTTGTAAGTCGGCGATATATCAGCATATTTTTTCTGAGAAGCTGACATTTTATATCATTTCCAGCCGCCGAGCCATTGCGTGCGGGACCTAATGCTCATCCACCAGATCACTTGCGGTCATACATTATTCTTCAAGCAGTTTTCGCTGCTTTTTTGGTACCGTTGGTCATGTTTGTGAAAGGTGTACAGATACGACGAGAGATGGATGTAAAGTTACGATCTATCAAGTAGCATGGACTTTACCTTGTTTCTTCTGCCTATTTTATTCTTTGCTTTACTTGTTATTACATGCCCACCCCACACATTCATACTCATACACGCGCATGAACCTAAAGCTTGATACTCGGTGGTTTAGTTTTAGAGGGACAATGCAGCATCTTTTTTGTGTTGGCAGGCTTGGCGATCAACTCCTGGTACCTTATCATTCCCAGATCATGAGCCTGATCTGAGTGCCTTGATACGCTCACTCGTAATCACCGTCTAACTCCATGTGATGAGTCTATTACTCTTTAAATCCAGCAATACAGTAATAAAAATGAAATTGATATAACACAATGAATTTTTCACACTTCTGTGAGAAGATAAATCCATGAAGAAGCGATGGAAAGAACTTGGTTTCCGGATGAATTTCCGCCAAGTTAAAATGCAGTGGAGATGAAGAAACAAGGGGTTATCATGCGAACAACAAGGGGTAAAAAGCAAGGCGCTAAGAAAAAAACAAAAGACAATTGTCCTTGTGACCGTAAAGCAAGCAAAGACGCGGAAGAAGCGCGGGTTGTTCCGAACAAAGATGAATTTTGGGGGTGAATGACTAGTGTGTTGATCTTAGTACCTCGTTGATGTCCGGTAGCGAATCCATAGGGTCCTTCTCCTTGCCCTTGCCCTTGGAGCGCTGCATTTCTTCTTCCCTCTTGGCTTCGGAATAGAGACGTTCGCTTGCCTGGATTTCTGATGAAGGATCCATGTAGTTCATAGTTTGAGCCTTGTCCTCCAAGTTGAACTTGTTCTTGCGTGCTTGAGCCCTTCTGGTCTGCTCGCGTCGATAGAGGAAGAATAATGCTCCGATTACAAGCAAACCAACCACTGAGCCAGCGACGGCACCAGCGATGACCTTCTTGGAGCTTTTCGCTCTAATAATGGTTGAAAGTCATTAGCAAATATGAATTGAGAGGTCAGACCAATAGACTCACGGAGCAGGGGGATTCACGGGCCGTTCAACAACGATGGAATCTATGACCATGAATCCCTGCCTCGGTGGCGTGGCAAGGTGTTGAACACCAATTGTATACCATCCGAATTCGAGGCCGGTTTTTGACCATGTCATCGTCAACGTTGCTTCATCACGGAGGGGGTATTGCCAATTTTTACCCTCAACGAAATCAACGACGTTGACCTTTCCGTCACCAAGGAAGGGTACCTGGGCTGCAGAGGTCTTGTTTATCCACTGGTACCTACACAATCAGGACGAGTGGTCAGAAACAAAACGCGTCCCTATTGAGTTGCTACTCACACATAGAATCCCGTGCCTATTTGAAAGTGATAAGAAAATCAGCATCACTTCAAAGGATCTAAATAGCGTTACCTACCTTGGAAAGAAAAGGTAAAGTACGGTTCAATATTTGAAAACTTTGAAGTGGGGTCGTTGGCAACTCTAACAGATCCATTTGTATACTTCGGATCGTATTCCGTCCACCATGCACCATCACAATCCACTGGGTTATTCGGTTCGCAAGCTTTGAAGTAGACGAAATCGGAGTGACTGCTTGGATATGTCACATTCATCATCTCAGACGAAGCTTTAACGATGCCCGCCAGAAGGAAAAGAGAGAGGAGGTACATGGTGTTGATGGATGGAGGGAAGAGAGGCGACTCCGGGGGTTTTGTAGATGCAGGGGCGATTGAGAGGCTCTTGAAGTCGCATTTAAACCGGCGCTCAGGGTTTTCTTTGAGAAGCCCCCGACTCCTCGTCGCCCCTGAGAAGCCCTTGAACTCTTCCTTTATCAACACTTGACACCAAAAGGCGATTCTCATCGTGAAACAAGTTCAGCCATTGTATACAGGATTCCTCATGGCACATTTCTTCCTTTTGTATCGGTCGATCACCGCTTACACAACTCTCCGTTGTTCCGGTGCAGCGTTGCTTCGTTGTTCTCCAGTTTGATGTTTGCGGTGCTGGCCAAGATAGATCACTCGCCACTGCTGACTAAGAAGATATTTCCAGCGACTACTGTGCATATTCATCGATAAGCCAAGACTCAGTGATGGACTCAATTCCCTGTCCTACTTCTTGGCTTCCTGACTTGATGCGTCGGTGCTCGGAGCATAAGCCAACACAATGGGTAATGCAGTGCAATCCTATGCACCGATTGCGTCAATCAAGATTAGGTGACCAAGATCATTCATTTATCCCGAATCGTGATGATAACATGTCGTACACAGTTGCGGTGTCTGTAACCAAGATCTTGGGATACCCTATCCTTATTCATCAGTGTATCGGAGGTCTAATTCAGAGATGTGGATACCTATTCCCAAGTTATTCTGCTCAATTGCCGGTAGGCGGTACAAACTTCCTTGCATTTGCACTCTCTACCTTGATCCTCAGTAAATATCTCCGGCGCCTTAATTACTTCCCCGCAACAATCAGAAGGGAATGCTTACAGCCTTTGTAATTCTGTAGGGGTCTATCAGGGTATGACGCAATTGGCACCCAAGGCACGCCTGGTATCCCGCTCGTTACTTTCCTTTGTCAACGTCTTTTTACTCACCATTAACAGCTCTATCACCACCAACCACCTATATTTCCAACCCTTCTTCCAGGGTCTCGCCGCGGCATATTCTCTGTTGTCAGGACCAGGAACAGGTGCCGTGTCTTTTGTAACGAGCTTCTAATTGCACAAAACAAAGGCCACTCGCAACATTCACAGCGACTTTGATGATGATACAATGACAACCATAAGAAAAACAAACGAAGGAGAAGATGTGCCAAGTAAAAATTACAGAATATCGTAACGCCTATACCGCGGACTCAGAGTATGGGAGTGATTTGAGCTCCGGGTTTGGGCTCTCAACTTTTTGTGTTTGAAAGACCTCGCTCCTTGCTTCAGCTTGCTGCCTTCCATCTGCTTGGCGTTCTGCGTATACCCCAGTAAATTGAGCATCACGATGGGAAACAAGATCGGCTTGTGCTTTTCTCTTTGCCTTGGCGGCTTGTTTGCGTTTATAACGGTAGAATAATCCCAGTATGGCCAAAACGAGGACCGTGCCAGCCACCGAAGCCCCTATGATCCTTCCTTTGTCAGGACTGCTTCGAGACCTTAAAACATATTACAAAGATGATCAACGTCAAGTCAGGTATATAAGAAGAACATTAACACTCACTGGGGTACCTCTTCTAGCAGTTCTTCGACTACCACGTGGTCTATAGACATGAAAAATTCTCCCTGAATCCTTTTATTATGAAATATCATGAAGGAGTGCGTTCCGGGTTCAAGACCGGTTTTTACGCATGTCGGCATTAATGTAGCTTCTTCATTCGTATAAAAAGGCTCGTCGCTCCCTGGAACGTAGTTGAACACATAGGAGCTCCCTTCGGAAAAGCATGTTTGAGTGGATGAAGTTTTGTTGATCCATTGATACCTAGGTGAAATATACAGTGAGTTTTCCCTTTGAGAAATAGCTTCATTTGATTTACACATAATATCCGATGCCTGGAAGATACAGAGATTAGCATAGAGCTCTGGCATAAGCAATTAGCGATCAGAAAAACTAAGTTGAGGGTACTTACCTCGGAAGGTGAACTCAACAGATGGCTCTTTCTTGCCGAATTTTTCATCTGGATCTCCGCAAACTTTGACACGCCCATTGCCATATTTTGGATCATACTCAGTCCACCAAGCACCCCGACATTCTGTACGATTATCGGAAGCGCAACTTGGACTATACTGCCATGCCGGATCATCAGGAAAATAGGTCACGTTCCTAGTAAGAGGCTTCTGTGCTTCTACTGTTCCAACAATCAAAATAGCAGATAAGAGTAGCTTTACGAGCATAGCTGAAGGCTAGGAGATGCAGGGCAAAAAGTAC
>WSUA01000035.1:4776-76839 GCA_019633455.1 Tulasnella sp. 419 | reverse complement strand
GCCACGCCGTAAGCTTTGGGGTTCCATTGCTTTGGCTAGCAGAAACCTTGGCCATATCATTTGGATCCATGTTCCTATTGATCGCAAGGCCCCCAAAGACACAGTTGGAAATGACCTTCCTATTCCAGAGGATGCTCGTCTGAGGGCTATTATCGAGAGGAAGTCAATGATCAACCTCGTTCAGGCCTTCTCTGTTTCCGTCAAAGTGAGTATCAGGGCTGAAAATATTGTACCTTGATCTGGGAGCTTACTCGGTACTCTAAAAGCATTACCTCCGATCCGAGCCTGGTATCTATTATGAGGATTTGTACCCTCTGATCTCTTTCCTTCCTCAAGACGTGAGCGGAAGCGGTCTTGATGCTGAGACTGAGAAGGATCACAGACTCCCACTTTGGCACGACTCTAGAGCCGGTACTCCCGTTCCCACTCTCCGAAAGACCAACTCGGCCCCTACTACTGCTAATGGAACTGAGAAATCCAAGAAATCCAAGTTCAACCCCGAAGGTGTTCTTCCTCAGATCCCTAGTGCAGTTCCTCTCAAACCCGCCCGTTTGCCACCCAAGGCCACTATCTTCGATTTCTTGCCAATTCTCTATATCTTCAAGCCAATCTGGAAAGGAATCAAGAGGATTTTCGTCAGGAACAGGGAAGACGATGAAGAGGAAAGAGTCGGAAGCAGAAACTTCTGGGGCAAGAGGAAGCATGTCGAACCTATCGAGTCCAATGTTCCACTTGAGAGTGAGTTAATCTCATCTACAATTTGGAGTGAATTCGATTACTGATTATACCCCGTAGTCATCTTGTTCTTGTCTTCTTACCTCCAGATGTTGCTCCGAAACGGTCTTTTACAACCCGCCATTGCTACTGCTTACGTGCGTATAAATCACATTCACTTACATGAATGGAGGCTGATGTTTTACCCCCTTAGACTAACGCTCTCATGGCTCTTCAAGACTCTGTTACTAACCTTGAACGTATCCGCACAACCCCCATTCCCTTCGCCTATCAAACTCACTTGAGGATGTCTGTCTGGCTCTACCTCTTCTTCTTGCCTTTCGAGATCCACGCCGCATTCAAGTGGTTGACCATCCCGTAAGTCTCGTTCTCCAATGGTATCAGGAAGATTTACTGATGAATTCCATTTTCAGAGCTACCGCATTCGCTGCTTTCTTGTACCTTGGTTTCCTCGAAATCGGTCAAGAAATCGAAAACCCCTTCAACTACGATGCCAACGACTTGGACTTGGATCACTTCTGTCTCCAGATCGAGCGCGAACTTTCCGAGATCACTGCTCACCCTGCACCCGATCCAGCCAGTTTTATCTTCTCCATGTGGAATCAACCCTTCGCTCCTGCTGATCGTCGTACTGCTGAGGATATCTTGAAGGATACCGATCACGATTACCATGGAAAGGGTGAAGGTGAAGGTATTCAGAGCGTCAGGAGGACTTTGTTGAAGAGCTGGAGGGAAATTGGAGAAGCTACGCATCACAAGGACCGCCCAGTCTTGAGCTGGTAAATAACTTACGGGATATGTCTACCTCGAGGATTTGGTTTACGCGCGCTCTAACTCGTTTTCTGGTATTTTTTGATTGTTCTGCGTTGGAGTTTCTTTCTCCCAACTCGCATTTTTTCTTAAAAAAACATATCTCTCCTGTATGGAGCTTGCATTTTTTCTATTACCTTAGCTTACTGCAATTCATTTCATGGAAATCATCCGCCGTCATTCTCTTAACATCGTGGCGCGCGCTCTACCAGTTTTTTGCTTTCAGCATTGATGTTCATAGCATCTTTTTTTTTTACCTCACAATTCATTCATATACAACAAAAATCTCGATATATTGTAAGGGGGGTATCTAACAGCATCGATAGCAAGAGTGGATGAAACAGCAAATATGATCGTGGGTACAGCTGATTGGAAATATTACAATGAGTCGTGATGGGGATGACGGTGAGGAGCCCTCTAGGAGGTCTGCAACTCGAGGGACGAGGGAAAAATAGGAGGCACAGTGAGAATGGGGGTGATGGCTGTTACAAAACACTTTGAATCGAAGCCGAGAAGGGTTTTGGTCCATCTGCCAAAAAAGGTAAAAAGTATAAATAAAAAAAAGTTTTTTTCTGGGGGGAGGACCGTTATTTTTAGCGAGTTCAAGCCCAAGAGCCTCTGGCTTCGGCTTGATGAAGCCAAAAGCTTCCTTCGATTTCTCCGGGTCCACCGGCTCTTCTACCTCTGGGATGAGGTCTATCCATAATAGATGGTCTAGCTACCGCAGGCGGAACAGCTGGGAGAGATTTATCCTGGGATCCAGCCGTTGGAGGTGTGAATGGGTGAAAGCTTGAAGGTTCCTGTTGTGAAGGCCTTCGTCCTCGGCCCGAAATCACGGATGAATTCCAGTCCTGAGGTGGTTGCCATGGGTTTGCTGTAATAGGCGAGCCTAAAGACGCGGAACGTTGTCGGTGAGAGGAAGATGGAGAAGCTGGTTGATTGAAATGAACGTGGCTGGCTCCTTGTGGTTGATGAGCTCGCATTATCTCATGACGAGAAAGACGAGATCCACTGTCATTGGAATCGGACTTGGTGCGGTTTCGATTGTGTGATTTGGTGGCTTGGTGTGGAGCGTTGTTGTCCTTTGGGGGTACGGGAGGCTGTTGAGTGGTCTTTGCGTGGGCAGCAAATATCGGAAGTGAAGTCGATGAAATCTTGGAAAGATCTAATGGTGGGGGAGGTTGCTTCCTTCGAGACGAGTGAGATGACCAAGAAGACGCGGTAATTGTCTTTTCTAAATCGTTGTGTTCTGCTCCGGATGTAGTAGGAAGTCGAGAAGTTTGAGTTGTAAGGACTGTGAAAATTGGGAGACGTGTTTTAGATGAGACACGTAGCAGTGTGAGAATGACGATTGCAAGACGGGCGAGTAGGAATATGAAGGCCATCCAAGAGAAAGCGAGGATGGCGGAGTGAGAGGGACAAATGTTTTGCTTTCGCCATGGAAGGACGTATGTACCGTTGGCACACATGCGAGTGACTGAGTCTCCAGACATGGCAGCTGCCGAAACTATTGATTTTGTTAGATGAAGGGGAGTGGGTGATTGAGGGTGACTTACTGAGCTGGAAGAGTAAGATCATGGATACCCAAATTACCTCGATCGCAAGTTCAAAATCACTCCATCGAGGTTTGTAATAGTCCAAACAAGAGCTAGATATACCTTGAGTGGGACTGTACAACTTCTGACGTAGATGAAGACTTACAGGGCTACGATGATACCAATCGACAGCATCGATAGGATACACAACAGATAAGATACACCCACTGATGAACCGGGTCAACAACGTCTTCAGGAGTGTAATTTAGAGCAAGCTCACCATAGGTATCCAAGGCCAAACCACTCGACAAGTTGTGGATGGTGATGCCAACGAGGATGACGTTGAAGACGAAAACGACACCAGTCAAGCCGTGCTTGAGGACATTAGAATTAAAATGAACCATATTGATAATTCGTAAAGGAATGTAGATCGTGCCAGACGACAAGGGAAAGAAGATGAGAGGGAGTGAATGCCCAAGGGAATTTGATCAAGCCCGAAACGGTTTGAATATAGGGGAAGTTGGAGAACAAAAGACGACAAAATGTTTGTACAATTGGCGTATTTGCTCTCTCACAGCATGACACGTTTGGTGTCGAATGCCTTTTTGCAAAATGAAGTTGGAAGACAAAAGGAGGGAAAGGGTCCCGCGCTGTGTTGAACGTCGTTGTTTCTTTGGAGACGTAAACCGGAGCGCTCAGGCGGGGATCAACGTCACGATTCACGTGACAACAATGTCACGGTGATCGAGATGGAAATGAAACCGGGGTAATGAATGTGCCGGCCGATGATGAAAAATAGAGGAAGAGGGGTAATGCAACTAATGCAACTAATGAACTAATGCAACTAATCTAATGTACATGCGGTGTCCGCAGTAAGCGCGCAATAAAATTGCAGGGTGGCTTGGGAAGGAACTACGTCATGGCGTGAGCTTTAATCGCCTCTCGGAATTTTGAAGAAGAGGAGCGTATTGCGGGCTCGCGGTCACCATCGAAATCCTAATAAACACCGTCTCACAATTCAACCCTCTTCATCCCATCTCGGTTCCTCGTCTTGCAACCGAACGGAGTGGAGTGTGTACGCATTTACAACGACGCTTTGGACGTATGAGACGACTGGTTTCGCAGCCTTGACGATATTCATCAAGTGCGTCATTTTTTCTTATAAAGTCCTGTTTTTTTTCTCAAGCGTATGACAGTAGCTGCCCTGGATGCCAATCCTGCCATGAACACTGGCCGTCGACCAAGTGATTCCCGCTCTTCTCCACCTTCTTGGCAATCATCTGATGATTTACACACACGTGAAATACAATCATCTTCTACTCAAGACTCATCTCAAATCTCTCGCACTTCCCCGCCTCTCCGTGTTGACATCCCTCCTCCCCCTCAAAACTATGGCCCTTCTAATTTGTATTATCCCTCCGGCACAGCCTCGGCAGACACTCCTGCCTTATCACAAGACCAAGAGTTTGACTTTTCCGAAGGTGTCATTGGTGAAGAGATTTTCGACGACGTAAACCTCACCGCTCTTGAAAAGATCTACTTGTTCGCAAGAAGTCAAGCTGTATTCCACAGGCAAGTATTCCTCCATCCAAGTCATGTTTTGTCCAATATTGGGCTTTGACACTCTTTTATTCCTCCATAAATTCCCCGATTTTATCCTACAGAGTATTCATCTCTCGCTCTCTACCTAGTTTTTTACATGAGGTTCCCCCCTCCGAGGCTGTGGAATATGTCCTCCCCCTGCTCAATAGTCTGGGCACTGATCCAGGTCAGCCATGTTTGCCGTTTTTCTACATCAACCCTTTTACGTCGCGCCCTAAACTCAAATTCGTCCTTGGCTCCACTCGCCCACTTCGGCATATACTCAAACTCCCCTTCTACCTTCGACAGATGAATCCGTCAAGGAAGCATTCGTGACCCACCTTGTACCTACCATGTGGTGGTTTTATACTGTAAGGATTTTTATTACCCGTAGTAATCCTTCGTGATGTAAACAGTTGGCGTGCTTCTCAAACACTAACCAAATTACCTTTTACGATATAGCACACACGGTTGGTGGAGGATGAAAGTTTGATACCACAGCCAGCACCCCAAGCGGAAGATTCAGGAAACGATGGATCAAATTCTCAAACTGAATCTCAGGCTCCCAATACCACTAGCGAAGAAGACGAATGTCCTCTCATTCCGGTTCAAACATTCACGCCACTCCTGGGACATTTACTACTTTCTTCGAATCAAACCGTGGCTGAAGCCGCGCGAACCGCAATAGTGGAGTTTTTAAGAAGGCTCCGTGACAGTCCAGAACCGGAATCGACGGAGCCAATTATTAGCTCCACTCCGGCGGGTCAGTCGGAAACTCCGATGACTAGAGACTGGTCCTTTGGCACCATGGGCCAGAATGAGAGGAATATGCTTGAAAAAGAGCTGCTTTATGGGGTGGTGATCGGTATGGCGAGGCTGGATCAACCTGATGATGTTGTTGAGGGTGAGAACCTCGGGCAGACCGGGGAAGTAGGGGATACCGCTAAAGGCCCCAACGTTTCAGATTCAGAGGAACAGATTGCGGGTGGTATAGTTGATAGCGGGGAGGGCTTGATTGATGATGATGACGAGTGGTTGGGACCACCAGTGCATCAGAAGACTAGTGAGACGAATGTCCAACCTGCGATCGAGCACAAGCACCCTCCGACCTCCGATTCGACCATTTCTGGTCAAGAGCCCGAAGGAGTCGAAACGACGTCAGAGACGGCGTCAACTACCTTAGATCCGTCACGTTATTCCCCTGCCGCGCAATCGCCACCAATACCAGATCCAGGATTCTCTGCTTCACCTGCCCATACTCCTTCACCGACATTAACATCCACGACTGTAATGCCATCAACTACTCAAAGACTATCTTCACCATTGCCGGATGTTCAGATTGATTCACCTTCCACTAATTCACCCCCGGTACCTCAATCTTCCTCTTCGAAATCCTCCTCAGCAGTTCCTACACCCGTATCTCCTACATTGCATGTTATCCCACTTCCTGTATCAGAATCGGTTGTCACCACGCCGATCACTGCTTCTCCTCCAGCTACAACCTCCATGACTACTACGTCATCCAGTAACACTCTTCTTGTCACAGCGCTAAAGAAGCGTCTGGCAATGCATCAGGAAGAGGACCTAGTAAGCAAGGAAATCCAAAATCCAATGCCTTCCTCGCCTGTTCTTCATCTGGAGACTTTACCTCCACCAGTAGTATCTACGGACAATGGAGCTGTCAAGATGCTGGAAGGCACCGTCACTCCTTCCGTTCTAGAAGTCACACCTCCCTTCGTTGTCATGCCCATCGATACAGATCCGAAAGATGTGGTTGGACAGGACCAGACAACCAATTCAAATGAAAAGGTCCCAATCGTCCAAGTTGATCTCTCCCCTTCAATGCCTTCGGTTCCGATGGAATCGCGATCGACACCCCATGATTCCAGAACCGGTAAACCATTTACGTTCCCTTCGACCTCAAGGAACAACTCCAGTAATTCTGGAACTCCTATTCAAACTCCGTTGGCATCGCAACCTACTTCTCCAGCCGATTCACCGTTTTCTGTTCCTCAACAATCGTTTGGAGGTGGATTAAAAGGGGGAAGTGGAGGTGGTGATAGCAGCGGTAGCAGTTCAGGTACTCCTAAAGCGGATTCTCCGGAGGACAGTATCACACCGAAAAGGGAGAAGCGTCGGCCTATGGAAGAAGTTGTAGCAGAGGTCTTTCAATCTCTTCAACCATCTGGGATAGGGTTGGAAGTGGAACCTGATGGTGTGCAAAACGATGATAACGATATGACCCCCAAACCCGAAGACATGAAGTTGTCCTCAAAAGCTGCAGAGATCGCAGTGTCTTCCGAAGGCCCATCTCCTGCTGATTCGGGTAGAGGATCCATATCATCTAGTGCTTCAAGACCTCCCCCTTTGACATCGGATTCGAGTAGTACCGTTGCGTCTGCTTCGTCTAGTGGATCCAATACTACTGTCGATACACCTGAGGGTTCTGATGGATCAGGGATCATAGGAGGGACCTTGGATGTGTATTCACCGTTGGGTTCCGGGGGTTCTGATTCAATAGCGCCGACTTCTATAACTCGACGTTTTGGCCCACACGATCCACGTAGTGGAAGCTCCGCAAAGGGCAAGGAACGGATGCACGGGGAACGAATCACAGAGGATTTTCGACCTCTGCAGGACTCGATACAAGAAGAGTCGGTGGTCGATCTGACGTCTCCACCGTTCTTGGCTGCTTCCGGTGGTCATACACCTAATGGTCCAGTAGATGTTCCCAGGATTGTAGAGGGCACGTCGTATCTGCAGCCGTTTGTGAATGTTCTTCCAAGTATTACTGCACCTCCTTACCCGGATGTTTTCAGTTCTTCGACCTCTACATCCAAGCCTGTACTCCCTTCTTCCGATTTCTCCTTCCCTCCTCTACCACCTCCCTCATTGAGCCCATCTTCCTCCACAAAAAAGGCACATCCTTCAACACCACCATCCATCGGTCCCATAAAATCTCTTTCGTCAGCGGGGAGCTCCGATGACAATGATACCGAGAGTCCGACATCATCTCCTCGAGCAGCCATGAAGGGAAAGAAAAAGCAAAGGCGTAGCCAGGGTAGACGAAGTAGTAGCGCAGCTCAGACTCCAAATAGGTATACCTTTGCTGCTGCGGCTGCCAATATGAAGCGTCGGAATAGCACAGATGGTGGAATGGGATTCTTACCTATGGGAGGATTGAAGAGTCGGCTTTCAGATACGGAGGTTGCTGGAGTTGGATTGAGCAGGAGGCGATCTTGGTCATCTGAAGGAACACGTGCAATTGGAGAATCTACGGAGGAGGATTTGGAAGGAATACTGGACAAGGGATCGTCACCTCCGAGATCGATCAAGTCTCCAATTCCGTCTTTCATGAGGAGTCCAATGATGAAAGCGGTTTCTCCACCTGTTTCTCCACCTCCACTTGTCGATCGTGCGTCTGTGACTGCTGCCGGATCATCTTCGTTTACTAGAGCCAAGAGTCCGATACCGCTTTTGTCGAGGATTGGCCGTGGAGATACTAGTGAGGTGTTGATAGAAGAGGAAGAGGATGATATGAGCGATGTTGAGCGGGATGAGGATATCGACAGGGTTGCATCTCGGTTTCACTCTGATGATCCGGGATCAGGAGCGTCACCAAAGGACGGTGAAGATCAAGAAGAGGAGAGCGATCCTTTCTCTTCATTCGTGACTTCCAAACATGTTGCATACTCTGTGATACCACCATCAGCCACAATGGGTGCGCAATCATCTGAAAGTCGTAGGATGGAGAATGCCCCAACCTCCGCTTCAGAAGAGTTGGTTGCAACTTCTTCCCAGCCTGCCATCTCTTCGTATCCCAGCAATGATCAGGACGTAGCGTCTGCATCCGTGCCAGCTGTTACTCGACAAGTCACTGATTTGCCTGTAATAGTGTCTAGCCCGGACAAGACTCCACAGGAAATGCCGGACATGGACAATGCAGAAACACCTCCCAGGACTCCCCAACGTTCAGGTGGTTTCCATATGCCAAGTCTACCCATTGTCTCCCCACATACAGGACTAGAGGAAGATCCAGCGTGGAGTGTGTTCACTATAACCCAAACAGACCCGTCCTACTTTTCGGATATTCCAAGAACTAGCACTAAAGACTTGTTTGATCCTGAGGAACTTGAACTCCCGACGAACGACTCAGCTAGTGCTGAAGCAACTATGGAGGAAGCCGTTGATCAAACAACTCCCGAGGCAGGAATCCACGTGAAATCCAGTCCTCAGCTGGAGGAATTTCCAATGGAACCGCAAGACTCGCAAAACGCGGAGGGTGTCCTTGAAATATCTCAAAGCGGAGAGCAACCTCTGTCGCCTCACAAAGCAAGCATGGGTAGTCCTCTAGATGCCCTTCAGCCAGGTAAGAAGTCAGTTATATAATTCTTTATATATTTTGACCTCTAAATCCCTTAGATGTTGAACTTGAAGAGCTTAGACCAGAAAATCGATTGCCATACGTCGAAGGCTATATTCCAGAGCTTGTCCACGACGATGGGACCCGAACTACTGAGGAAGACCATATTGATGGCTCAACTGTTGTTGGTAGTGAAGAGGGAGCAGTAGGTCGGGTGGCTAGCATGTCTTTGATAGCATGTATCGCGGCGGCTGGAGTTCTCAATACCGAGACTACTCAGGCTTTCTCAACCGAAGTGTTCAGAGTTGGCAGAGACCCGGTGTATTGGGTGAGACGGGAGGCGGCTTATGCACTTGGTGCATTGGCCAAAGTGGCACCCTTTGACCTTGTTTTCTCAACTTTGGTATGTCTTACTTGGTCCCGCCGTCTTGTCACGGAAGCACTGAAACGTCTTGTTGTTCAGCTCAATTTGTATGATATCCTAACAAAAGACCGGGTTTGGCATGTCCGCCAATCAGCTCTCTTCGCGTTACCTGGCATTCTCAGTCGTCTCCCAGCTAGCCAACGCAAGCATCTCGCTCTTTCACAAACAGCACTGCTCACCAAGGATCCCTCTCGGTCGGTTCGCTCTGGAGTTCTTGAGATTATGGGGGAAGTGATCTATTCCTTCCGAGACGACGAAGGCGGTCCTCCAACGGAACTTGTCGACTTATTCATTGGCAGAGGTGAAAATAACGGGAAACCCGAAACCGAAAATCCCCCGGAGTCCAATTGGAACGAAGCCGCAGGCGGACCCACATGGGACCTTCCTGAAACGCCGTTTGCGACAAGGAAGCCGGTGGAACGTCCTGCGCGGCCACCTTCCTTCCATTCAATATTCGAAGATAATTCTGATTCTGGTTCTTCGAGTGACAGTGCACGGGAACTATTCGGTTCGAGGTCGTCATTCCTCACGGGTGCAAATCAATACAGTCGGGATCCCGAACGTTCGTTGATTTGCGCATTCAACTTTCCGGCTGTTGTTCTCGCCACAGGGAAGGACAGATGGGCTGAACTGAAAGTATACTACCATGTTTTGACACAGAGCCATGTTGTCAAAGTTCGACGAACGCTCGGCGCAAGTCTGGGGGAGATCGCAAGAATCATAGGTCCAGAGAATACTCACCAAGATCTTCTGCCAGTTTGGTGGGATGCTCTGCATGACTCTGATGCCGAAGTGCGGATGAAGGTGATCAAATCTCTGGATACCTTTGTAGCTGCTCTCTCGCTGGAAGATCGGGTCAAAGTTGGAAAACAGCTTGACACCTTGTGGACGCAGACTTTGTATGGCTGGAAGGAGAGGGAAGCCCTCGCTGGACTACTAGGATCGCTGGCGAATTCGCTAGGTCAGGCAGACGACTTCGATTCTGCCAGATTACTTGCGATGCGTGCTATCATAGATACCGTGGCTGCAGTGCGTGAAGCAGCTATTACCGCTGTAGGTTCAAGTTGATTGTTGCTCTTTGGTTCAGTATGCTGATAGCTTCACAGTTTCCCAAGCTACTCAAAGAATTGTCCCCAAATAATCAAGCATTGGATCTCGCCTATGCCGATTTGTACTCGTTGGCTAGCACCGATATCTTCAGAAGACGGACAGCGTATGTTATTGTCTATTTTCGTGTTGCATATTCACTCCTCACACTCCTTCGTTGTACAGCTTCACATCGGCGTGCACCGCACTTCTTGTCGCTGACCATGCACACCGCCTAGTGAATTCGGATGAATTTTGGAGCTGCCTGAGGTCCTTATCAGATGACGCTGTCATAGACGTTCGAATCGGACTCGCCAGACTTGTCGCCACTCTGTGTGGTAAGTACAAATTCGTTGTCTATGGGCTATGAAGTTCCTCACAACCCGATCCATCCTGTAGAACGATTATATCCCGATGTTTACGCCCGACCACAGGCTATCGCCGACCTCATTAGGAAGCTTTACCGTGATCCGTCTATCGACGTCAAGTCATACGTCTCACACCTCATTCACACCCCGAGCAGTCCTTTGACGGCTGTGAGTTCTTCATCATCCGGCCAGCTATTTGCCACGTTCTCCCGGCCGCCGACAGCTCCCTCTCTTTTGACGGACGAGATGGATGATTATGAAGGTGACGATGATCCCGCTATGGACATGGACCTAGAAAATGTCGATTCCACGGCTCAGAGGCAACTCCCGGTGGAAGGCTCGGAGCCAACAAATGTCTGACAACTCCATTCTGCATCATTGCACAGACACCTTTCACGCTCCTCGTGATAGCTCGCTTCCTAGGACATTCAAGACAGCTGACGAATATGTAATTTACTCAGCATTTCCTATTTATACGCTATGGTTTCTCATTTGCCTTCATTTATGTCTTGTTTCCTATCATTTCATTAGCATTGTTTTCTTTCACTCAATTTCATGGCATTTGCATTACCCCTACTAGATAAAAATCAGGAGCATACGCATTCTGAGTTTCACCAGACTTTGAGATTGTCCAGCTAAATAGTAGAGGGTCTAGGAGGAATACCAGAATACCCGTTTCATCATCTCCTCGATAAAGATGCTAGATTTCGGCCATCGTAGAAGTACATTGACGCCTTCATGGTGAGGATGGGGTGTGTCGCTATCCGAAGTGGCTTGATCTTGATGGAGTTCAGACGGGGCAATGACGATGCCGTCAATGGCTCTCGTGACGCCGACCTCGTCCTTGGATCCTCTTAGCCAAAGTAAGGATGCGAACGCCACTCATAAGATAAGCTAAACCAAAGGCACGTACCTCCGGTCAACAACACACATTCCTTTTGTATATTCACCAATCTTCTCAACGATGAACTTTCTTTTCACAATACCCCATCCACTGCGTTCAGCTAATGTCCCTGGGACAGGCAAGCCTAACGTTTGAATCACAAACCATGCTGCAAATGGGTCATGCATCTACGCAAGCCCGAACGTGGTGAGTATACACTTGCACAAACTGAGATAAGACGCACTTCGAATTCATCAGAGAGCCCGAGCATTTTGAGCACCTCCCTTGGCCTACTTAGCAAAGCACTCAAAAACCCCTCAATTGGGGTGCATGCACTGGCTGATATGGTACGAAGTAACCTGCTGAACGGTATAACATGACGCGAAGTCGCGTCCAAAGGCACCAACACAAATGGAATCAAGCCACTCTCTGCGATAGATAGAATGTGATGGGCTGCATATGGATCGGCGAAAAAGTTGAATTCTGCACTTGGGGATGTGTTTCCGGGAACATCAAGAGCCCCTCCCATAGAGACAAGGCGATGGATGCGCCTGAAGATTGTGGGGGACGCCGTATATGCTTTGGATATATTTGTCACTTTAGGAAGAGGTTAAGCGGAATGGAGCTATGTCAGATCTCGATCTGAGATACCGTGAATCAAGACCTACAGGGACCAGCAGACAGTATCGTTACTGTGTCAGGGGGTTCCTGCTCCAATACGTCCAGAATAACTTGGTGTGCCGGCAAACTAGATATACGAAGAAAGGCGTTTGGTGTTTCAGTCGTATCAGGTTCTGCCGGAAGCCATTGTTTAAGATCCTTGATATTATATTCGGGGTGTGTAGTGGATATATCGGATAGTCCATCAGGTCCATGCTATAAATGGGTTCAGCGAGACATTCAAGATGACGTGGTGTCACGTCGTTCAGTTAGTAGTGAAGCCCCCAGTTACCAGTTGAAACAGACAGTACTCACGAAGTATTCTGCTAGGTTCATAGTACCCTCTAGGGGCCCTTCTGCCCCTTTTGCGAACGCTGGCCGGTTTCCCCAGTTGGGGAATCGCTGTGCATCTTCAGGGTGTAGGTCGATATGATGTTTGATAAGTTGATAGACCTTGAAGACATTCTGGCAAGCCTTGGGGAGCGTTGTATTTCCGAAAACAACAGTAATTGCCTCAATGTGAATCCCCGGCGATGCCAGAAGGAGAAAAAGTGCCAGTACGTCGTCAACCCCTAGGAAATGGGAGTAAACGCACGACTTCTCTGACTCATTAACACAATCACGAACCAGGCTTTAATTGGACATAAAGTACGGCATGGAATGAATAAAGCCTTCAATGAGTTGAAACAAATGGATATAGTTTTGCGTACGTCTGTGTCAAGTATAACTTTATGAGGCATGTTCAGGATGCCGAAATGTGTGGGGAACAGTCAAGGTGATGGTTTGCAGAGCAAATAGTTAAGTTTAGTAATCAATCACAATTTAGCTTTTTAACGGCCAGGGTCAAATGCAGGAGGTCCCAATAGCTTCAAACTTTTGATTGGTGCTGATACAGTAGTGTGCAACGAACAAGAGAAAGAAGATGTAAATAGAGCTGAGAAACGATGCTTTTGAGATGATGTGAAGATGTAAAGTAGGGTACTCTGTATCTAAGGGGTGGATAAGACCTGAAGCACGTTCATGTTTTCCCTCTGGTAGTTGTCTTGCTGAAGAGTTTGGCCTTCTCTAGATCTTTGATACCTTTGAAATGAATTTGAGTCAATTGGGGAATCATATGTGCGTGTTAGTAAACGCGACATACTCTGCTTCACAAGCAAAGCCTTGTAGGCTTTGATATCAATTCCCTCTCTTGTCAAATTGCGTATCTTCTTGTCTTTAACCTCCCATAATTCCTCGGCCACCTGCGAAATGAGCCCTGCAAAAAGACATGATTAGTAACTCGTATGACCAACGATGAGGTAGGAACCTACGGAAGTCATGCGACACAATGACGACGCCTCCATCGAACTCCTTAATGGCTCGAGCGAGAGCATCGATTGACGACATGTCCAAGTGATTTGTAGGCTCGTCTGTGAACGTCAGATAAGTCAATATAGTCCATAGGGGATCAGTGATCACGAACCAAGAAGTAGGATGTGTGGATGTTCCATAGCCAGCTGAGCAAAGACCACACGGTTCCTCAAACCATCAGAGAGCTGCTTGATAGGAGCGGTTTGATGTGAACCCGAAAGTCCAAAGCGACCCAGTTGTTGACGCCAAGCCTGGAAGGAATATGTTGAGCCCACAATTGAGAAAATGACCAACCACTGCTCACCATGACATCCTTATCTGGATACTTCTCCCTGTACAGACTGTCAAAGTACTCAATGGGGCTCTTGTCATACGGGAGTTGATCTGCCGAATGCTGGGAGTATTTGGCAAGCTTGAGGTTGACGTGCTTCGAAACCGTTCCTTCACAGGGCTGAAGGATTCCGATAATCAAATTGAGAAGCGTGGACTTGCCCGTTCCATTCGCTCCAAGAATGGCAACACGTGAGTCCATGCTATATGAGAAGTTGAGTAACGCCACCAATGGAGTTAGGGATTAACACCCTCAGGACTCACTCAATACCAAAGCTCAGTTTCTTGTATAGGTAGTCCTCTGGCTTTCCAGAGTACGAGAACGCAACTTCGTTGAAGGCAATAATAGGTGGCGGTAGCCTGTGGATTTCTTCGAAATTGAAACGCAGAGGTCGGGGTATTTCAACCTTCTCAATCAACCCAGCAGCTTCCATCTTATCGATGATCTATACGAATACCAAATAAGCACGAAGAAAGGAATGACGCATATCAGTACACTGACTTTCTGTTTACTCTTGGCTTGTTTCACCAAGTTCGCATATGTACCCGCACTAGCAATGAACCTAAAAAATGGATCGTTAACCATCCATCATAACGCAATAAGGGTGATACGTAGGTGACCTACTTTTTGATATGAGCTATCTCTTCCTGTTGTTTATGATAAGCCTTCATTTGATTGACTTCATTTTCCGACTTCGTCCGGACGAACGTAGAGTAATTCCCAGAGTAATAAACCATCTAACCAGACATGACTAGTGAGCTACTAAGAATACGGAGAGAAGATTACATGCATTCTACCTTCTTCTTTGGAGTCAGCTCCATAATATTTGTGCATACGCTGTCCATGAAATCTTGCGAATGAGATGTAATCTAACCAAGATGTGATGAGCAGCCGTTGTGGTGATGGGTGACTACATCATAGACTCACCACTAGGATGTGATTATACGTGGACAAGTATGCTTCTAACCATACAACAGCACCGAGATCCAGATGGTTGGTGGGTTCATCTTTGAAGATGACGTCAGTTCGACACGCCATTGTAAAGCCGTCAATATCAGACTTACCAAGCAGCAATAAATGAGGTTTCACGAAAAGAGCTCTTGCCAAGGACACTCTCATTCTCCACCCACCACTCATGTCCTTTGTTGGCTTTTGCATCATCTGAGCACTGAAACCAAGACCATGAAGGATACTCCCCGCTTTCACTTCGAAAGTCGACGGGTCCATCTCCTCCAATTCCTCATACACGGCATCAAGCTGCGCCTCGTCAACGTCATCTGCGGCTGAAAGATCTTCTATTTGCTTCTCGAGACGAGCTACTTTCTCCCTGGCCGATTTGACAATGTAATCCACAGCATTGATTTCGGATGGTTCCGCTTCCCCGCTCACAAGGTAAATCTATTTGTCCAGAAGAAGGTGACGGATTAGACTTGACATAATAGTGTAGCCGAAAGGAATCATGTGGCGCACATCAATATGATCTGGAATTTCAATGTCGCGGTGTGCCAATGATTGAAGGAACGTGGACTGAAATAAAGAATTCTTCAGCGCCCTTGCCACCCTTTTATTTTTAATATCAGGGTTACGAACCTTTCCAGAACCATTTTCCCCGAGAAGACCGTACCTGAATCGAGGCGCGTTAATTTAACCACAACAAAACCTCATTCAACACTTGAATAGCTCACCTCTGACCATAATTGAGCGAGATCTCAGCGCCTTCGAATAGTAGTCGACCATGGAAGGACAAGGTGTACGCATCGATTTTTATGTCACGCCCTTTTGCATCAGATACTAACACTCCTGCCGCACTCCTACATTCACCATCCAGACACGTTACCATAACCGCCAATTAGATACAGAAATCAAATCTCACCGATCAGTTGCAATAGCGAGTTTGGCCATCGATGTCAAGTCATCTGTGCTCGCATGTGCCGAGGTGATTGGGGTGGCTGCTGAAGAGCCCGCGGCTGAATTCGAATCTAATGGAGTGGAAGCCGTATCAGCGGCCGAAGATCCCTTCTTAGAGGCGCCTTTTGCAGCTTTCTCTGCAAGTCGTTTCTGTTTTGATGCGGATGGAGCCATGATTGGACTTTTTCAGATATCGATGTGGTGGATGACTTGTTAGCACTCAGCGCCAGTAGAAATAGGCCCCTCGAATTAAATTAGTGAATCGACCGAGCAAACACAAGCAAACAAGAATGATGGACGCGAAACAAACGTATGTGGGTAACCGAGTATGACAGCAATAAAAACAAAGTCTACAGAGGAGATTACATCACTCCACTCTTTGCGGAGAGAATAATCAAAACTACAGGAAGTATTCAGCGGGAGGTCTCTTTATGGGTATTGAGCGTGCATCCTGATGATTTGCCATGTCGCGTGAGCGAGATCAAAAGATAATTACTATTGGAAACCTACCTGTTGTGCAGCTTGGAAGACCTTATATTCCTGCCTTAGGTTTTCATCTAGTTCTAATATAGAAGCTACGTTCCCACATCTTGATAAACCAAGGTCAGACCTGATGTGACAGGATAGACAATTACCTCAACTCACCTATAGCAATAATTCGGAGCACTCCATACAGTAACAATCATCCTATCGAACATGAGTTTGTAGCCTTCCATGGCTAATTGATGCGCTCGAGCAATAAGGTCGATATCATTCGCATGAGCGAATTGTTTCACGATGTCTGCACCGAACAGGAAACCGGCACCCCGCGGGGACAAACCCCAGCCACTGATTTCTTTACGACCGAGAGTGTTAGGACCAACCATCCACTAGCATGAAGATACCCACCATCAGGATCCGACCAAAGAAGGTCGCACATAGGTCCGTCGTGAGGTACTTCCTGTTTCCTATCAATTGTCCGTATCTGTGACAACCGTCAGCCTAAATTGACGCGTGTCCAAATAGTCAGTAAACTCACCTGGTCTATGTTAGTTACATTCGGACTTAAACCGCCATGAACGCAGAATACGCGACCATCTACCACGGCCGCTAACGCAAGGTAGTCGAACACCTCACAACAATATCTCCAGACATTTGCACTACCGTATTTCCGTTGGCATTCATCATAAAAGCCGTATACTTGAGTAATTTGACGAGATTCATGGTTTCCTCTTATGAGCGTGATACGGTCCGGATAGCGAACTTTAAGGGACAAGAGAAGCAAGAATGTCTCGATGGAGTAGAAGCCCCGATCGACGAAGTCGCCTGCGTGGAGTCATTGAGAGACTGTCAGGATAGGCTAGGATGAAGATGAAGGTGCACCTACCCATGAAAAGATAGTTCGTCCCTGGACACCAACCCCCAACTTTAAAAAGCTCTAAAAGGTCGAAAAATTGACCATGTATGTCTCCACAAATCTAGAAAGCGTGCGTCATACGTACACAGATCCTCAGGAATGGGAGCACTAGTTGCTTACCGTAACTGGAGAGTCAACGTATTGGACATTCCCTTCTTCAATGAGGATTTCTCGAGCTTTCAAGCAAAGTTCCTTCACTTGACTTTCGGAAAGTGGTTCACATCGTTTGAGCTGCTCTATCTGTCTGAACACACGTCATTAGACTTCTGACAATGATTTCATCACAACCAATTTGCAGTTGCTGAGACTTACTTACTTGTCCAGATCACTTGCCATTCCTGAAGAAAGGGAGAAAAGACGGGTGGAGTAAGGTTTTGAGACTGTCTACAGCGGTACTTGTGGTTCAGTATTGCCAAAGTAGCGTTTAAAAGACCCAGAAAGTCTAAGTTGTCTGCGAAGTTTAGTGAATTCCACAAAGCTGGTTTGTTGGGAGGAAGGAGCACCAGGTATGATTGATCAACCAGTTGCAATCAAAATCTAATTATCCCACGGTTATCCCTATTGCAAAACAAACTGAAATAGATTTTAATAATATTATTCACAACCACCACATATCTCAATGGCAGAAGCATCTACTTCCACAGCAGGATCAGAAGTACCCGCAGCACGAACTATACTCTACTGTCAAGGTATATCGTAGGCCGCAGCATAGCCAAGTGGGGTCACTTATCACACCCCATTAGTCTGCTCCTTTCCACCCGAATACTGCGAGTTTGGATCCCATGCGACAAAGTGCAAGGCCTGGCTTCAAGAAGAACATCCAGACCTGTACGATAAGTACTACAGCGAAGGTTTGATCATTTTCGATTTTGCCATCTTGATCACTATAAAGCCACCCTGCACATTGCAACATTCCGCATGGCCTATAACCGCATTTGTCGTCTGCCGAACTATTGTTCCGCACTTTAGCGGAACCTAACTAGAAGTGGCATATCTTCATCTCGAGTTCAGACGTTGAGCTGACCATGTTGAATCACTTTTCTCTGATGGAAATATGCGCGACGTCACACACTTCAAAATTCGGATCGCCACTGATCTAGACGCTCTGCAATCGAAACTTCAGTCTCTTTCGGTAGAAGCACGACAAAAGTTAGAGAAGGATACTGCCAAGAAAGAAGCAAAAGCTGAGGCAAAAGCGGATGCAGAAGCTAAGAAGAAGAAGGCGAGTGTTTTACAGAATCTCTTTTCATTGCGTTTTTGTGCTTTTCCGCCTTTGATCCCACTAAAATGCCTCGAGGTGGAGGCACGGTGTATGAAGGGTCGCACACGGGTGGGTGCCTTGTCGATCCTGTATACCTCTAACCTAAAGGGTGTAGATTATCTCCTTGGATCTCGCCGAGGAGCCGTATCCAAAAGGCAATTCGCTTACTCCCCGCAATCCATATCTATTGGGCCAAGGGTCAGTAGATAGCCGCGTGCGGAGACCCTTAGGGCTGACCTCGCTCAAAGTGCAAGTCGTTGCACTATATTTGCATTGGTGTTACGGTCCTCATCGAGAGAACTCCTGTGGCGGCTGCGTGCCAGGGGCAATCTCAGGAGAGGGTTCTCTGAGAAGATCGCCTGACAGGCCATGACATTGCATCATCATTCATTACCTGTCAACTTTAATAAACTAATATATTCTAACCACGGAATGTGACTTTCTAGGCTGCAAAGGTTGGAATATATCGTATCATTTTTCTAGATTTTCGGGCACACACATGATTATCCGAGATAGGTCACGATAAAGCGGATTGAACGGAACAAGCGCAAGTTCGTGACTTCTATTCACGGGCTCGAGACATTCGGTTCGTATTCTAGAATCCGGAGGCTTACTTGGACTAGGCTGAGTTTTTCATCCACCATAGGTATCGATCTGAAGAAAGCGGCAAAACTATTTGCTCAAACGTTCGCTACCGGCTCATCCGTCACTAAAAATCCACAAGGACAAGAGGAGATTGTGGTTCAAGGCGATGTCTCTGATGACATCTTGGAAATCATAGAGGATGCAGAAAGTGGCGGTGGCGGTCAATTGGCCGCGCTCCTTAAGTCCGTTCCTGCGGACAACGTAGTTTGTATTGAAGAAAAAAAGAAAAAGGGAACTGCCGATGTGGCTTAGACGGCAGTAGCCAGCCAGATCACACAAAGTAAGTGTGTCTGATCCACGCTACACGTTGCCACAGCACTCGGACTTCTTCGCTCACAAACACAAACATCAATTTTAGGTACAAGTGATGACGATGTAACTATTCCAAATCGAATTACAATGATGATCTAATTGCAATATCAACGGGAGCCATATTCGCTCACCTTTGACAGTTCATAATAACCTCGAAACACACATCAGCTGCGCTCCAAATAGGCATTGCGGTACTCGCATGACCGTGTCTCTGTCTCCAAGGCTTCTTTGTTTCTACCGTGCCTAGTCGGCGATTAAATTTTGTAAACCCCGGTATTGAATTCGAATCCCCGAAAGGGACGGGGTGTCCAAGGGCCTCACTACTCATCCGTACCAACGTAACCGTTTTAGCCCCAAACTCGCAGAAGATGATTCTTGCCAACTTACCGTAAATCCTGTAATGATCGTACCGAACTTCTGTAAAGCCACGCCTTTCTGTTAGTCACCCCGAAAGTAGAACGTCCCCGTTCGTCAATCACAGAGTTCTGTCTTCCAAACAGAAGAGCACTGCTCCACTCATAGATCCTTTCCTATTTATGAGTTTCTCCGAATCTATATGGCGTCGCGAAGATTTTCAGTGATACTGACGTAATACACCGTTCTCGCGTCAATTAAGCGGTTGCTCTTGCCACAATCTTCCACCAATCGTTTGCCACGCTTCAACAAAGGGGTAACGGCATATCTAACATTGAGCTTCTTCTCCAATCAAGCTTGATAAGAGATGCATCATTCGTAAGAGAATTACACATACCTTCATAAGAGAACCATGCAGGCAAAGGGTCATTTGACGAGGTACGCAAGGTGCACCAACCTAACAAGTAACCGGCAATTGCCAGCTATCAAGTTTACGACAGTCACGTCGTTGCTCCTTCGCGAAACAGCCCCACTGCAGTTAACGTTGAGCACGTAACTGATTCGATTACTTAACAACGAACGTTTCACTTGCTTGTGCGACTGTGAGAGCGCGCCTATTCTAGGATGGCGTGCAGGGTAACCCTGCGGAATTCAGGACGTCTCCCGTTCACGTCAGGGTTCTCTTGCGCCCCCTTCACTCACTAAAAAAAACACGCGGCTGTTCGGAAGAGCTTCCGACTTAGGCACGGTTATTCCCATTGATGTCTCATAGTCAATCTTATGAATTGTCAAGCAAAAGGTGCTTACTACAGGAGGAGCTCCTTTACTAGTCGTTTCTTCAATGATTCACTATCGGTATTAAGAACTCCTTTTTGCTTCGTCATTCTGTTCTTCAAGGTTCCCCCGATCTAAGGGCAACCAGATCGGGACATCTAGAAGGAACCCTGGTTCTCGACCCTATACTTGTTAAGGGATAGCGGGTCAACGGTCACAAACTTCCGTGACTATTAGCAACCATAATTATTTTCAACCGACATCCCCACCGAAAAGTTTAGCGGTGTGTATGTCATCGTGATTATGCGCATTTCAACTCATTCACACATCGCACATCATCACGCTTGATCAAAGAAAAAGAAATACCGAAATTAGCAAAGACCTTGTTTTGGGAATTAAAAACTACCCATGGGTAAACGGTACATCTTGAAAAGGACCCGCGCTTACCAGTTCGAATCGAGAGGGTCATCAAGGAGCAGCGCGGGGTGATGAGATCTAGAATCTCAGATTAAGATTCAAGAACAAGATGAGAGCAGTGCCTGAGGCGACCACCGCCGCTCAGGTCTCGGTTTCCTTAATCCCGTGATGTGAGGTGACATCGTTCTATCCTCGAAAAACGGAAAGCTGCGAGCAAGACAGGCAATGTGGTCATCTGGAGGTTATCCTTAGATGTGACCGTTACTGCTAATCAGTAAATCCCTTCGGTTTTCCACGAGACATTTAAGGATTGGGAAGTCAATTGAGACTAAACACTCTGAAGCGAACAGGAGAACGTGAGAGATATGCCTTGTTAACCCTACATGCCCGGTCTTACACTCGCATTGATTGTGCATCGGAGCACCCGGATTTTGACGGCAGTCGGAGAAGGTGAAAAGGTGAGTTCGTCATGCCTAGCGGCGTGTGCAGGGCTACAAGGTTCGGGTGCATGATTATAAAGGGCAAGTAAGAGATCATGTTCCAGAGCAAGGAGCCAACCGATGATCTCTATCGACCATATTCATCCGAGGTTGACCAATGAATGTCAAGTGACAACGCGGTGAACTGGAGGATTTGATTTCAACGTAAAAACTGTGGCAATGTCCATGCCATTTTCCATTGTCGACCACACGAAGTCGAATACTCGGTTGAAATTTTCTTGAGAATCAATTTGAAACGCTATGTGCCACATTGAATGAGCGAGAATGAGCTATGACATGTCCCAGAGACGGAATATTGCGACCCTAGATGACAATATTGGTGATTGCTGAAAGTTATACAAACTCTTAACCCAAGCGAGTCTCTTCCCAAACAAGCTTCTTCTTTGACACATTGATGATAAGCCAGAACTGCATGGAATACGAACACAGAGGGGTCACAAGCCGCGTTGTAATAAACGTCGACCATAGATTGCACAAGAGAACTCTGTGATCTAGGGCTGTCGTGGGATGAGAGGAGCGAAACGAGTACAGCGGAAAAATGCAAGAATGGCCCAGAAAATGCCCATAGAAGGTGATGGTAACCGAGGCTCCCGTATGACGGCGAAACCAATAATGAGCGGGAGCGCCTGGTGCCGATGGATCAGACCCATGCTCTGCCTGTCGTTAGCCCCAAGTGAGTTCGATATGCGTGACGATCAAGTTGTCCGAGACAAGACAATATTATGCTTCTTGCTCCTCATCGATTCCATCGTCTCGGGCATGAGGTGGAACCAACGGATGCGGGGCTTTCATGTTAGCGAAAGCAGCTTGCAGTTTTGTGGGCTCGCCGCAACAATAGACAGTCAACAACAAACATTGAAAGGAGAATGAAGGCCATGCGGAAACTTAGTTGTGATAAGCACAGGAAAAATCTTCATAATTTCACAGCGGGTCAATGGGAGTTGTGAGTTGCTCGGAAGATTCCGAGCCACTGCGCAGGCAGATGAGTCCATCCACTGGACAGGGTGAATCAACGGGATTACTCAGAATTAATGATACCGTCGACTAAACCTCTAAAACCGAATCAAAACCAGAGCAACGAATCGCTAAATTGCGTCAGTCGTCAGCTGATCGAGGGGGAACGAGGCGACCAATTGCGATCTGCACTTGATGAATCGAGTGTATGAGCCAAGTACGAGGCACCAGTGTATAGTCGATAAAGATATTGTCCCTGCAAAGGCCGAGAGGGCGATAAACACCAAGACTGGCTAGACTAGGTCCGAAAGCAGACACAGAAGCTGTCAACGATTTCGCATCTCTAAATCGCTTCATTCAATCGATGGGTAAAGCACATCCAAGAACCTCGTTTCTAAACGCAAAACCGTCCAGCCACAAGGGAACGTGCTGCGAGATTTTGACGTGGAGCGCTCAAACTCGGTCATGGCATATTGAAGGAAGTCGAAGAGTATTAAGGAGCCTACCCAGAACGTAAGGGAAATCAGAGGAGAAATTTACCACATAGGTGGGGTGAGAGGGTGCATGGTACCGAAGTGAGGGAGAAATCTAGCCTGCGGAGCCCGATCAAGAGAAGTGAAAAGGCAAGCCCCGTACAGAACCGAATCGCGAGTTTTCGGGGCGAGCTTATTACTAGAAAGCGCCCGAGTCTCGAAACGTAAGGTGAAAGAAGGCATAATAGTAGCGCTATCGTCAATCTGGGAAAGAAAGGGATCAGCGTGTAGTCGTAACGTCTGAAAGACTCCAAGCTGGGTCAGGCATTGACTACACTTTTCCTTTCTAAAGCCCCTTTGTAGGACAAGGTTGTGATGAGGGGGTCCACTCCCCTCACCTAAGTCCAAATTTGGTGTCCAAGGCTAAGTCTTTATCTCAAAGTGACAAAACCAAGCAGTCTCCGAGATACGGTGACTGCCAGCAAAAGGCTATCGAACGTTTCATTAGGTTTCCAATACAGATTGAATACGTTCGCATCTCACCGAGCGTGGTTTCGAAAACGGATTAGGATATAGTCGACGTTCCAGCCCTGGTTGCCTTGGTCATTCAGGCACAACTGGAAAATATAACAAAATGTTCAATTTCGATTATCTTGGGAGCGGGTTTGAGTGTGAGAGCAACGACATATTCAGGGGGTAGAAGGACTAACCACACAGGAGTTCTTTTACTTGCAATTGGCTGATTCTTCATTAGTAAACCCAATCACAAAACAACATAAACTGCTCTAAACCGAATATTATCACTGATGAGGTATCACCCCATAATGCTAACGTGGTGTAGCGAGAGAAGCTAGCCCGGAAGATCGTTAGCGACCTGGAGCGCAATGCTTCCAAAATGCTTCGTAACTTTAAGTGGTTTATTCAATTGATTTGATGATAATGCGAACGCCGCTTGCCAGGTCGAAATTGGATGTGGCGCGCAACCGACAATATTCCAGCAATGGTGGGCTGGACTGCGGTCCCCAATATGGTGCCTGTGCTTGAAGAATCTTTGCTTCGGGTATATTGCATTTCGAAATCCAGCTCGATCACTTGAAAAGTAGCAGAACCTTCGGAAGGTTTTTCAGCATAGGGTCGGAGTGAGAGCAATGAAGGTGCGCTCTAGGGCTATAATTCTGTATAAGGAAGAAGTTACAAGATCAAATCTGAAGTCGAAGCCTAAACAACGAAACGTTACCCACCGAATTGGGGTGATTACGGTGAACCTCGAATTCTTTATGATAATATTGAATAATTATCCTTTGAACGACGAAGTGGATCCTTTTGATCAGGGTGGAGTGAAGGCGTATGGAATGCCTGAGATTTGAGATTCCCAGCCGACCACATTGCCAGCGCAGTGCAAGAACCGACAGCTCCATCGCCTTATGTGAAAGCAAACACACAAGGCATTGAGTGTCCCGAGTAAAAGGAGATGTGGACCAGGTATTCGCTTCAAGCGTTTACGGAAATGGCGGAGCCGAAGTCTATTGAGATTTCTGGGACGGGCTTTTACTTTGTCCGGTGCATCCATAACAGCAAGGAAAACTAGCTTGTGTCGTGCCCAGAGAAGATGCTTATCACTGTGTGTGAATCAACCAAGAAAGAGTCGTGTGGCGATGTAAACGACAGCGTTTTGCAAACTTCTCACCGTAGCGGATAGATGTGGACGAGTTTCTTTGTTCCCGTCCGGTAAGTCACCTGATTGAGTATTATACCGAAGTCGCCACTTGTTGGTGTATCAGAATTGATCGTATAGATGAGGTTCGATCAGGGTTAACCAGTTAACCATGACTTCCCATGCCAGATTTGAAGGCAACACCAGGGTTACAAAGTTACTCAAATCGACCCATTGAATTCATGATCGGTATAATTATTCCGCAGGTGTAAGAGCGTCGCCATCGAGAGTTGATTCAGAGCCGAATGTTGGTTGAGCTATGGAACATTGATTAGTGTCTTTGAAGGCCAGAAACGTGGTATTCTCGGAGCGGTGGTTTCACCAACCATGTACCTGCCAATCCGTCTCTGTTTGTCAAAACACTGCAGAAGAGACTGCATAGCCTATAAGCTAACCCATCGTATGGAGACTCAAAGTTTCGCTGCACTCACACGAAGCGGCTGTCGTAGCATTGGGTTCTTTTTTTTTCTGAAAGCAATACAGGGTCACTGTGTGCAGGAACCAAAATCGATAATCGAAGCTTCATCTTCATTCAGCGTTGGAAAAGCTGGGATAACTTGTCGGCTTCCCATGACGACGTCCGCAAAGCAAAGCAATTGACTTTGCGAGAATTGGTTTGAAGGGGGGATGGACTTTTCTGGTTGAAGGAATTCTGGACGCTGGACTCGAATGTCAGGGTTAGAGAGTCCAGTTGAGGAGAGGGGAGTCTTTGAAGGCCAATCGTGGTTTTTCCGACCGTGTGCGTGTGGACAATGCGGCATTTTTTGACGTTCTTTGCCGTTCGAACTCCAGTATTGACGGATTAGCATGTCTCTGACGATCGCTTGTGCGGTGGGGTAACTGAGACAGTAAATGTGATACATGTTGCCGGCGTCAACACCGAGATCAACATCGAATGTAGCGAGAAACAGTCAACCTCTGAAGTCGGAAAAATGACTATGTGTGTATTGAACTCTCCCGGTCGCACAAGATGATATTGGCTTTAGGGATAATCGGTGAGATTGCAGAAATGATATCCTACAACAGTCAATGCATTGACCGAATATCGATTTGAATGGACTCAATACTAGGTTTGCAATTGTAAAGTACAACTGAAGGCGCCTAATTTTTTTTTTCTTGAAGGATCGATCAATATTGGCAATACAGTGACACGTTATGATGAAATATCCTGTGAAAGCCGCCCGAAGCCAATTGGATATTCTTTCGTAGTTGGGGTAACACGCCCATCAAAAGCCAAGAAGAGATAGGAAGGATTAACGTCGTTGCCCGCGATATCAATATCATCGTGCGACCCGCTTCGGGAGTGACACAATTGGACAAATGAATTTGACAGGCGTCGCTGATGGAATCCCACTATCCAATAATGGGTGTGGGTCGATCTCGAGCAGCGTTTTTCTTTGAATGCTGACGACCCTGACCGTTTTTAGTAGCGAGAAGCAAAGGAGTGGGTAGGAACGACCTTACTTGAAAAAATCATAATTGTCGCGCGGTTTGGTGTCCACCCAAGCCAATTTGGAATTCCAGGGGAGGAAAATACGCGCTCAGCTACTTCGAGGAGGGCAAGTGGAATGCCGGGAAAAGGCAAGAGTGTACCGGCAAATAATGGCTACGCATTGTGCCCTTTAGATCCTAATAAGTTAGGTGCGTCTTATCTCCTCGGACGTATTCGGTGCTGTCAAAAGAGCCAATTTCGATTCAAGTATGGTAGTAAGTTTCCGGCTTTTTTTAGCCTTCCAAAGGCAAGTGGGGAGTAGCGTTTTTGATTTGAACACTACAGAGAAGAGTTTACTGATAGGCAGCGCACCTGGTTACGTATATGGTCGGTGTCGGAATGCCGCCACACATGGAAGATCGACTGAGAGTCGGCGAACGCCTATTGAATGGCAGTTGAGATCGAATTAGGGACCTGATCTAGTCAAAGGCAGTAGGATACATCACGACGAAATGAGCCATGCAGCGGAGAATGCAGCTACAAATGGCAACGCCGACATCATGACAACGAAAAGAAAATCGTTGATGGAAGCAAGCACTCTATCAGCTCCATCAGAAGCTTTGCAATGCTCTTCCCGCGCTTCATTGTCGATTTATGGGCGAATCCGCCATACGTACACAGAGCGTGTTTAGCCCATTCTGGTAGAGAAGATCAAGAAAAAAAAAACTGAAAAAATGCGGTTTCGGCAGACTACCGAAATGGAATATCCAATTTATTGAAACCGATTTATGTCATATAACATTTTACAAGGTTAAGAGCTGGAAACTCAAGTGAGCGTGGGTCAAGGCTGCTGAATTGGAGGTGGGGTTTCAAGAGGATGAACTGGAGTGACGTGACAATATATTTTGAGTGGCTGGACCATAAAAGTGACGCACGCGAGGAAAGGGAATGAACCCCTAAGAGCTGGATGTGGGTCTGAACTCTGTAATTTTATTTTGGCTCGCTCACTTTCTTCGGTAGAGATCGCCCAATAAGCGGAGGGGTGAGATGTGGTATGGTACGAGATTTCATCTCGTTGGAATGTTTCGTTAATGTAAAAGAGAATTCTTTGTGTCTATTGGAGAAGTGGATGATGATTGAGACTGTCTAGTGTACGTGCAACGCGTAAGGGTGAAGAGGTGCGGGTGACAAGCGCAGAGAGGGATCGAAGTAAGGAAGAAGGGGGGGAGGAGAGGAGAGATTGGAGAGAAAGGAGGCGTGCAGGTTGCACTCTACCCTTTGAAAGGCACACACGTTTTGAGATATCAAAGATATGTAACAGTAAAACGGAGATGAATGCCAGCTCTGGTAAGGCTATCTCTTGTAAGATCGGCTGCCAGCATTGTGAACAGAGAGCAGAGGAAAACCGATTTGCGGTAGAGGGGGAGACCATAACACAACACGCGCATCATCATCGGCGGAGGGTGAGAGTGCAGCGAAAAAGGGAAAGAGCAAAAATGCAGGGATGAGCCGAGCGGATGGGGAGCAGTAGTAACCAAACAGCCAACCACACCCAGGGAAAGGGACCCCGTTTTCTAGGCCCCGGCAGCCTCCGTGGCCGTCACAGTTGTTTCCACACTCGGTATTAGCGGTACACGAGGCAGCCAATGGGATTCGAGTATAGTGGATGAGTGGACGAGGACGAAGAGGACAGCGACGAGCTGAAGTGATACTCATTAGACTCATAAATGACGCGGGGGGAGAAGGCGGGACCGTCGGGCAAAAGAAAATTGCAAGGGGAAGAGTCGTTGAATAGAGGACCCTATTACCCAAAAAAGACAAGAGTTTGAGGTGAAACCCTGAGTCGGGATAAAAAGTGGGTTCGAGGAGTCCTTTGCTGGCCCTTAACCGTGTTCCTTCCCTTCTTTCTTTCGCCGTTTGTTTTTTAGAGGTCAGTCTTAGAGCTCTCTTCAGCCACATCTCCATTCCCCTTTTCCTTGCTCACCGACATGTCTGCCGTCTCTCATCTCCTCAACGAGCAGCAGTCAATGGGTGCGCAGTAATGGGGACTTGATTTGGATAAATACTGACATTTCTCTTTCCTTTAGCACGAAGCCCTCTCCCTTCCCCTCAAATCAACGGTTATTCATACGACGCTCCACCCCCACCGCTAATGTCGTCGATGCTCACTCAACCACTTCCTCCTTTGCCCCCTCCTCCCACTCAACCATCCACCATTGCGCCTCCTCCCATTCAAACCGCGTCCGACATTGCAGATGCTGAAAAAATCAAGAAAAAGCACGTTTGTCCCACTTGCTCAAGGCCATTCACCACTTCTGGCCATCTAGCTCGTCATATGCGTGTCCATACTGGTGAACGCAATCACAAATGTCCTTTCCCCGGCTGCGAGACCCGATGCTCCCGTCAAGACAATCTCCAACAACAGTCAGTTGTTTACCTGGTGCTGTGCACTCAACCCCTTCGAATCCTGACCCCCGAACCCTGTTGTTTACAGTTATCGTATCCACCTTTCCCCTCGCTCAAGGAGGAATTCTAATGCTGCCACTCGTGCTGCTATCGCAAAAGCCATGGAGGCTCAAGGTGTGTCATTTCAAAAATTTCAACATGGTCCAATTAATCTCATTTGTTTCATTTTTTTTGGGTGCAGCCGCAGCTGCTGCTCAGGGGGGCAATTCTCCATCGACCCATTCTCCCTCTACCACATTGACTCTCCCTCCTCAACCACGTCACCACAGGCCTCCTCCAAGTCCGATCGAGAATGCTCTTGGTTTGGATCCGGCTTCCGCAGGTTACAATGGTCCGCGTTCTGCTGTAACACTTCTTCCCCCTGCTCCAGGCACTGGTCATCATCCGCCTCCGCCTCAACGAGGTTATTCCACCTCGTCTCAATTTGGCTACGATTCTCCTCGCTCTGCCACTTCCACTCCGAATCCATCGGCGGCGTATCCTTCCCCGTATTCTACCGGTCCAACCCATCATCCGTTGCCTCCTACCAATTCTTCCGCTCCTCCTCCAATTCGAGGTCCCATTTCGTATGATCGTGGCGCTACTGGTACCCCAAGTGCCGGTGCCAGCGCGTTCCCCTCGCCACAGAGCCCACATCATCATGGATATCCCAGCCCAGAGGATGCTCATCACTCCAATAATGCTTATGGAGGTCATCCTTCCTATCCTCCCCCTCCTTCCAATGGATATCATAATGGATCGTACGCTCAGGGAGGTTACTATCCCCCTCAGCAGCCACAACGCGTCTCGCCTCCTCATCAGTCATATCCTTCTCCCTCTCCTCATCATCATGCTGGTGCTGTTTCTCCTCCTCCCATCCTTCCCCCCATTCAAGCATCTCATCATGCTCCCCAGCATTGGTCGCAGCAATCCGCTCAGCGAGGAGGTCCTCAACACCCTACCTTCCCTCCCCAGCATTATAATGGCCATCAATCGCATCATGCTCAGAGGAGTGGAAGCGACAGTGGAGACGAGTCTGGTCATTCGCATCATGGCAATCATACTCCTGCTCCTCCCAACTCATCATCTCAGGCTAATGGAAGCGGCTCTCCTCCGAAATCCAATTACTAATTTCCTCAAAATTCTCTTCCTTTCCGTTCGACCTGGTGTACTTTTTTTTTTCTTTTTCGCCTTTCGATTATTCGTCTCTTTTCTATCTTGGACATCGTCGATTATTTGCTCTTGTGTAAGGCGCGGATTGTCGGACCAAAAGTCTTTCATTTCTTTATGGCTGCCTCAGTGTGTTTCGCTACTCTTTTCCACTCGGTTGTTACTATATCTATCACTCAAAATCCCTGCCCCCTTCCTTCTTGGCGCACGTCAAAACTGCAAAAAATTCCATTCCTCTATACCTACATTCCTCACTTAAATGTGGCCTAGTGTCTTCTATTGCGCTTCCTATGTCTCCCGCCTCCTGCTAGTTGTTATATAGTTTGGTATTCTTAACAAGCAATGGTTCTCGCGGTTTTCTTAGTTCTAAAGTTACCAACGAGTGGGATCCCATCAAAATTCTCTCAATTGCGCACACGCCTGATGTCTCCGTTAGTCTGTACCCAAGACCCTGGCCGCGGTCTGTGGTACGGATCCCGTCTTGCCTATTTAGTTCCACACTTCATCATCAACAACCATAACCCCCGCACTACCATGTTTCAATATCACTCGCTTCCTGAGGTACAACCTTCCACTGTGGCCATTGCTGTTCTACTAGGGGGCCTAGCACTCAGTCGGATCAATTCGTATTCCATATTGGAATCCCCAAAAAAGCGGATCATACATCCTTCTTTGGAAAAGGTTCTACGCGAATCAAAGGACGACAATGCCAAAAAGTTAGAAGAACTATATCCGGCAGATGTCTATGATGGAGGTGCATATGTCGACTTCCCAATGGGTCGAGTTCGGTATTGGTTATTGGGGCCTGAAAATGGCGTCAAGGTAATCTGAATTGATGAAATTTCAGTGGCGTGGAACTGAAACAGTACTATCCCCCTTTCTATTGTTACTCGCTATTGTGATAGGTGGTGCTGATCAATGGCATCATGACGCCAACCGTTGTATGGGCTGACGTTGTTCCGAAGCTGTTGAACACGGGGAGGTTTCGTATTTTATTGTACGGTGAGAAGAATTACCCCGAATCCCCGACTGCGCTTGATGATCGGCACCGTCGCGTCGTTCTTTTTTGTCTCTGATGCACGTTTGTTGGGAGCCATTTTCTCATGAAAAGCAAATTGAATTATTAGATCATTATGGAAGGGGTTACTCTGAAGCGCCTGAGACAGAGTATGATGTGGAGTTGTACATCACTCAGCTGTCTTGGCTTCTCCAATATCTAAAGTGGGAGAAATGTAAAGTTGTTGGGTTATCAATGGTGCGGGCTTCCCCTAAACTTTCCGAACCAATAGACTATTTGACGTGTTTCTGATACACACACACACCCTCGAATTTTTTTTAGGGAGGTGGGGTCGCTGCGGCATTTGCGGCTGCTTTCCCGTGGTTGGTAGATGGCAAAGTGGCGTTCTTATGCCCGGCTGGAGTGTTGTCGGTAAGAAGGATGGTTCGAAGCACGCGATAAAAACGCGCGACGACGACCATCAAAAGATTTTTTCTTTTGGGGAAAAGCGTTATCGTCTCATTGATTTGGTTCGGTTTTGTGTTGTAGGACGATGATTTGCCGTTGCCGACGCGTCTTCTTACGACTCGGCTCGGTGTACATTTGACATCGTTATCAATTGTAAAGGTACTCGTATTGATCACCGTTTGCGTTTTTTTTTTGAAATTTTCCTCGCATGGATTAACCGGAATGGCCCAATTTGTAGGCTTACATCAAAAAGATTCGTTACAGACCGGGAACTCCAACTGGATTAATGGAACGAGCAGAGCAGGTACCGAAATCGTTTCACGTTATTGTGCCGGGGGAGAATTCTTCAACTGAATTGAATTTGTTGGGCCTTTGTCTCTGGGATCTTACTAGGTTAGCGGATTACAACAAACGGTTTTGCCCCATTTTATGCATGCTGTGGCAAGTTCGCTACGAGTTGGACCTATCCGAGGGCAACTACCGTGCTTTGAAACAATCGGTCGTAATGATGATCTAAACGTTCTTTTCATTTGGGTGAGTTTCCTTTTATGTTGTCTCAGTTTAGCTAAATGGAATTCCATCTCTCTCCCCCTTGTTCTGTAGGGGACGAATGATCAAGTCGTACCTTATCGTCACTCGGTGAACTTGTTAAAGTGCATCCCCAAATCAAGGATTGTGGCTGTTGAAGGAGCAGGACATGAGATCTCACTCAGCCATCCAGATCTGGTTGCTAATGCGTTAGTGGAGTTTTTTGATTTCAAACCTTTGTTTTGAAAGAAAAAGGGTCGGGTGCAAGTCGATTGGGTAAATAAGGGATTATGGAATGACGTGATGGACGGAACGCGATACCAAAGGAACTTCTCGTAGTTACTGAGACAAAATGACGATGGAAAATCACCCCTGACAAGTCGTATTGCGTGTTTGTTGAGATCGAAGAATTGCTGTTATGCGAGTGAGCAGTATCAAGGAATGTGCGGCGTGTGGTACATCAAGGAACGCGGGCATCATAAGAAACCAGTGTACGATAAACGCAGAGGAGCTCTGACATCAGAAAGTGGTAGTAATATAAATGAATGACATCGAGGGAAAGGGTGAGCTTGAAAGGAAAGTGTGACTTCAAAGTCTTGAATCTAAAAGTCTAGTACCACCAAGCGTAATAATACGGCCATCCAAAGAGGAATGTATCTGTTTGAGTGGGGATATGAGTGTTATTCATGACTGTCGAAGAATCAAAATGAACAAATACTCACTTCTGAACATGTTATAATTCGTTCTCGCATATGAAACAATTTTACCTCCAGGAGACGTATACGTCCAAGGACCTGGTCCACCAAGCTTCATGCTCCAAAGGATTCCAGGAGAAGTGTCCTTGTAATCGCCTGGAATTGCTATTCCGTCTTCAAGTCCAGCTAGGGGATCCGACGACGGGTATGGCGATTTCACGACCTCAATTTGAACGCATGCCGTAAATACTTGCACTCCTCGTTTGGGGTTTTGGGACCACTGCATGTGATAATAATCAATTCTCGATGCCTAAACCAGGCATAGTATTGATAACTGACCAGTTCATCGGCTTCGTGCAACGCGAGAATTTCGGGTCTTAGAAGATACTTCCCCGCTGATGTCGGACATTCAGGTGAAAGATAACAATAAATAGAATATAGATAGCTCACGAATAAGATTTGGCACGTAGACGCTGAGCCGTCCGTTCATTTTTCGTAGAGCTGCATAGAGAAAGTGAGCTCTTAGCTGTCTTTCAAAATCGGCGCGAAACCAACCTTCAGAGCCCCATTGCTGTTGCTCAGCATTGTAAGACGCATCCATCAACTTGTTCCAAACCTTTCCGACGCCATTAGTCTCTGCACCAGCGATATATATTTGAACCGGCCCCTTCTTGGACGGATGAATAACGATATCGTTGCAGGTTGCGTTGTCTTTGTGCCACTCTAAGATGATATTGTCTCCTTCGTTGACTGGTAGCCATTTATTAGCTCCAGGTTTTCGGCCGGGTGCACCACATCTCATATCCTCGGATGCAAGATTCCTAACGGGCTAAAGTATGGGCCGTTTAGTGATCTGAAAGAATTTGTGGTGGCAAAGTTACGTACCGCATTGCTCAGAGGACCGCGTATATAATCAGGACCTTTCTCTTCGTTGTTTACCCATACGCTCCATAGACGAGTTTCGGCTTGAGTGAATGTGATTGAAAGAATAAAAAGAGCGACTGTAAATATAATGTGCATGTTGAAAGACACGGTGTTGACCAATGTTGCCGGAAAATGCATACGGTCATCTATATATACCTCGTATCCAGGTCCAAGATTTGAGTAAGTCTCAGGATAAGCGGCCGATCGCACTCCCCCTGACGAGACTACTAGGCCGAGATAAGGCATAGCACCTAAAGGGCAAGATATTCATAGAGACTCCAAGTTGGAGATCAAAACATACATTACCATATAACGCAGCTGGTAACGATGTCTTCCTCGTCATTGGCAGAACCACATCAGAAAATGAGGCTTTCTGATTATGAAGGATATCTGGCTGTGTTGGTTCAACTGAAACGGATTTCCTCTATCTGAGACCAAATGACGTGAACTAATCGCCGAGAGACGGAGCCTGGGGTTGATTCGTAGCAGCGACTGACAATTTATCTACATCTACGAGGCTCAATGAGATAGTACGTGAAGATAATTCATGAATTAAGGGAGTAGGTGGCTGAGAAGGGTCTCTACTTTACAGGTGTAATGAAAAGATAGAACGTTACGCGGTTATGTCACCATTTCCACGGTCAGTTTCTACTCTTCACGTGACTCAGTTAAGACTACGCCCGCTTAAAGACTTAGGAGAGATCACGTCTGTACTCAATGGAGCCAACCAAGAAGAGGGTCAGAGAAGAAGGAAAGAGTGGAGGTTCCTGGATCAAGTCATCCTTTGAGCCTCAAGCGCACGAGTCCAAGCGACCGCGTTCTTCCCACCCGCTCCCGTCATCCTCAAGATCATCGAGATTGTACGGTGATACACAGATAAAATCGGCGACAGTCAAACCCTTGTTCGATTCTCCCAAGTCTCTTAATTTACAACCTATTACCCCTTTTCGGCATGTAACCCGACCACAGCAAACTCCGGGTGCTGGGACCTCAAAGCCCACACCACAACTTGCGTCGCTGAATCAACACTTACAAAAGTCGATCCGCTCCCATTCAAAGCCACACTTCTCAGCTGAGACAAAGCAAACCCCGCTAAAACCAATATCATCAGTCCTCGGCTTTTCGACTCCTGCCCATCATAGTGGAAACCTTGATGTACCTTCTTCGTCACCCGCTCGAGGTCCCGAACAATCACCATTGATGTCTCGGCTTTCTCCTTTGATTCCTCCGTCTGTCAAGGGTGTCAGGGAGCGAGCCCCGCAGTTGTTTCCGCTTGTGGGTAGCGCCGGATTTTCTGCGATGAATCAAGTCCGTGACAGCGTCGCGAAGACTGAAGACGTGTCTACAGGAGAAAAGGTATCCGAGGTGACGAAAGGATTGATAATGAGTCCAGAGAAGGAGGGAAGAGGGAAGAGAAGAGGAGGAATGGTTCGGTATGTGACTTGAATTTGTTGAGACTGCGGTGGTTGCTTATCACGGCGTTTCAACGAAGGAGTGGACTGGCTGAGCGCGCCAATCAAATTATTATGAGATCACAAACGGACTTCTCACTCTGGTCCCATGATATCTCTAAATCGTTTAACCCGGCATCATCGGGACTTTCCATTCCTCGCAGACGCCCACCAAAACCTGATATGCGCGTCAAAGTTCTGGAATTGCTGACGGATATGAAGGAACCAACTCCCCCTGTGGTTCAATTACGTCGTCACTGGAAAACGCATCCTCCTCCGCCGCACATTCTAGCAAGATGCCAGATCCTTTCCAAGATTCGATCGGGAAAGCCACCAGGAAACCCTGTAGATGATGTATTACACAATACATCTCTGGATCTCGATATGTCACACTCAGTTCAGGAAGATGAACAGTCCCAAATTGATGAAGTTCTAGTTCTGTTCTGTGTATCCACGGTCTCAAGCGCTGTTTCCGTTACACCAGCAGGTCGAATCAGCTCGATGGCCGGTTTACACGAAGGAAAAGATATCTCTATTTGGAGGCCATGGTTTGAAGTGGACGTTTTTGGCAGTGGAAACGAGGAGAACTCTACCAATCTCAACCTTGATCAGTCTCAGCGTCAGATTTTGATGTGCTCGAGATTCTTAGTTCCCCGATAACACCACACTAGTCTCAAGTCGGTGTTTAATCTTGAAAGAACGGGCTCACACGTTTCGCCAACTTTCAGAGATGGGTTTGATGGCTACAATCATAGGTCGTCACTAATTATAGGGTATTTGTATATGCGGAACACGTGGTTCCACAAGAGAAAATTACGCCGTTTGTTGTATGTACTCCTCTGTACACACTTTGATAAAAAAGAATTCAATGTGCCACATGCCCCGGAGACTACATATCCGTAAATCTCGGAATTCGTCACGGTATATTTATATTCTGCAGATCATTAAAAATATCTCATTTCCTTGATGTGCTGAATGAAGCCTGATGATGAGATAACACACCACATGTCACACATGGGAAACACCTCACGCGAGTAATAGCCTCCGCATATACAGGCATTAAAAAAGCAATTCATTGATGTAACGAGTCACATAGTTAAAGATATTGTTGTGGTTGCAAGCCCCTTTTTCTCAGGAGCGGAGGTTTAGAATTACAGTTTTTGTCTTTGAGGAACCGAGTGTTCATCGTTTCGCCCTGCGCTTGGTAGGGGTACTTGGGGAATCATCCTCGAGTTCGTCAGGTTCACCATCTCCACTAGCAACCCCTGTATGCAAATTGCCATCTTCTGGTTCGGGTTCCAAGTTGATTGGTGAAGGAGACCTCGCTTCACCATTGGCCACTTCCTCCCCTTCTGCAGCCTCAGACCTACTTTTTCTTCGCCGGCTTCCAGCTTGAGTAGGTGAGGGTCGTATAGCAATAGGGGACCTGAGTCCACTGGCAGAAGTTGCGACAGACATCTCCCGAACTTTCTCTTTCTCCTTTTCCTTCCCTTTGGATGCTATTCTTTTCGAAGCCCGTCTTCGATGTTGACGTGGTGTGACTTCTTCAACCTCGCCCTCATGGTCTTCCAATAGTTGGTTGGGTGCTGTTGGAGTGGTTGGAATATCACCACCGCTACTGGGTCCTGCTGGGTCTGTACCCGGTTTGCGAGGAGATTGAGAAATGGCAACTGCTGCTTGCTCTGCTAGGACGTCTAGGCCGGACATCATTCGTCCTAGACCGGATGACCCAGCACCCTCAGTTGAAGTAGCAGTAGCGTCTTGAGAGTCGATCCGCCTTCGCTTTACGGGACCACCAGTGGAGTCCAATATTCGAGAAGCTGTTAGAAGCTGGTCGAATGCATTGGTATTGGATCCCGATGGAGTGCATGGCTGAGATCGCTGCGGTTGTTGCTGTGACCGTACAGGGGAAGAATTTGTTGGATGTTGTTTAGGAGTTCGAGGTGCAAGTTGATTCTGAGGTCGTCGAGTTGGAGATGCCGGTGAGGGCGCTACTGATTTGGATGGAGAAGATGGATGAGGTCGGAAAGGAGTTGAAGCATTTGGTCCCAATGGGGTACGTTGCTGAACTTGTGGGTTTTTAGGAGGTTGAGCTAGGACTCGTTGGGTGGCAGGAGTAGCCCCAATAAAGTTAGGAGCCAACCCCAAACTGGCAAAACTGACGGCTGCGGAACCTGGTATCGCTGCGGGAAACCCAGAATGTGGAAGTAGAGAGGCAATTTTTTGTTTTCCTAGTTTACGACTTGCGAGTAGGAGATGTTCGGAACGAGCATCTGAAGTCGTGGAATATTTCATGGGATTATGGGAGCGTTTAGAGTGATGAAGATCGAGATCATCGTCAGAGAACCTCTCTAAAAGGTAAGAAGAGAATAGAGGTGCAACGGCGATTGGTTTAGCATCTTTGGCGTTGGATGCTTTGCGAGGTTTGGTTGTGGTGTTTGGTGCTGAAGGTCCTAGAGGGTTGTGAGTAGGTGATGTAGGACGATGAGGAGTCGCAGGAGCTGGAGTTTTTGATTGTGCTGCTACGAAAGCTGGAGTGGATGCTAGAGATGGGACTGGGTGATATTTTGCTGGCGGTGGGGAAGGTGGGCGTAGCAAAAGAATGGGGCGTAATAGCTTTAGTTCCGCTTCCAAGGCCTCTAAACGTGTTTGCTGGTCTTGTAGCTGTATATACAGGTCGATGTTAGAGGTTGAATGTATGCAGAGACTGGGTACAAACCTTGCGTTTCAATTGAACGTTGTCTGACACCAAATTGAGATTCTCTCGTTCTAGAGCCTGCAAGCTCACATGAACACGCATCAAGTCAATAGAAAAAGGAGATACTCACATCCTGACGAACTACTCCATCGTCTATCCTACGAGCTGTCAGAGCACCGGCTATGCGAACCCAGTTGTCCCGTTCAGCATCCCACATGTCGCGTTCCTCCTGGTGTTGCTTGAGAAGGAAATCACGTTGCTTTGTGAGTTGAGAGATTGTATTAGCCTGATCAATCAATTGGGAGGGTATTGGATATAGGGCTGGATGAGTGAGACGGAGCACCTGAGATTTAAGCGTTATTGGTTGAAATGTTGACCACTGAGTTGAAGAGACGCACCATCTCAGCAAGTTCCCTTTCCCTTTGGCCAATATCAATGCTAGTAGTAATAGATTCATGGCCTGGTTGAGATTCAACTATTCCCATTCCAAACAACTTGTCTCTCATGCGTTGAATCTCTGCCAAATCTGGAGGATCATCTGGAGAGACTGAGGCGATCTGAGTGGCAGAAGAGTCGATATCTCCTAAATGAGGCGATGCAGAGAGATGTCTGAGGATGTCGCTGAATTCAAAATCAATGCCAGGCATCGCCTTTTCTGATGCCATTATTGGCTGTTAGGTTACGAGAACAAGTTCACGTCCTTCGCGCTTATTTTCGCCGTTAATCCCGTTTATGCCTAAAATCACCGCTTCAAACCCTGAATTTCAGACGGCTTTCAGTTTTGACGACCACCCGCGTGAAATCACCACCACCAGGCCAGCCAGTGAGAGTGAGTTGGATGTGTAATACTCTCTGCTCTCTCTGATGTCTTTTTCGCAGATGGCCAAAGATGCATCGCGGTTGCACGACCTTACGGACCTTACAACCGGTCAAGGAAGCAGCACCGTCTATCCCACAGAAGATTCCCTCCTTTCCGCCCTCCACGCTCGCTTTCGCAGTGACCTCCCTTACACTAGAATAGGCGGGTCCACTCTAGTAGCCATCAATCCTTTGAAATCTCTCGCCAGTGTCAACGATGCCAGCGCACAGGATTATGAGCAGGTCACTTATAGGGACACAGAGTCAGACGGCGTACTCCAGCCTCATATATACGAGATGGCAAGTAGAGCTTATCTCGTAATGAGGCGCACAAACAGGCCGCAGAGTGTTGTGTTCAGGTAGGTTCAAGTTCTAAATTCATCTCGTTTTCGAACAAATTTGATATAACACATTCGCTGGGGCAGGGGCATCGCCGCATCCGGCAAGTCCTACAACGCAAGGCTGCTCACAAACCAACTTCTTCGACTTTCCACACACTCCAAACGCGACGCAAAAGTTGCTGAACAAATTAAAGCTCTCCACACTCTCCTTGATTCCTTTGGTCAAGCAAAGACGGCTCTTAATCCCTCGGCTTCGCGCCACAATCGATATCTCGAACTACAATTCTCAGATCGAGGGCGAATCGCGGGTGCGAAAACACTCCTATTTGGTCTGGACAAGTCTCGCCTCATTCGATTAGGGCATGAGGAGCGCTCCTTTCACATATTCTACCAACTGATCGCGGGAGCATATCCTGAAGAAAGGGATCAATTCTATTTGGAGGATCCCTCAGAGTATGCACTCCTCGCGTCTTCAGGGTGCTACCGTCTACCGGCTGGACCATTCAGTGACGACTCGGTCGCGATGGAGGAAGTGCGCGCCGCGTTTAAACTTCTCGGTTTCAAGTCAAAGAACGTAGCATCCATCTTCAATCTCCTCGTCGTAATTCTCTTACTCGGTAACATCCAGTTCTACGATGTCGTCGCAACCAACAAGGATCAGCCCGCACGGATAACGAATCCAGAGGTTTTGGAACGCGCCGCACACCACCTCAGTATATCCGCTGAAGATCTGGCTCAAGCACTCGTTAACAAGACTAATTACGTTCGCAAGGAGCTGTACACCGTTTTCCTTACAGCGGAGGCGTGCAGGACTCAACTCAATCACCTCATCGCCGACCTCTACGCCATCCTCTTCTCGTATATCGTCGAAATGGCCAACGCCAAACTCGATGCAAGTCCCTCCGCAGCGTCAGAGTCGGGTCAAGAAGCACCCCCGCCGCAACCACTTAACCACATTGTTATGTTCGATTCCCCCGGATTCTACTCTCGCACGTCAAGTGGTTCGATTTCATCTCTAGGACAAGCACCCCTCATCTCCGCACAGGGCCAAAACTCCTTTGAGGAGTTTAGTGTCAACTTTGTCAATGAGATCATTCATTCTCATATGGTCAGGTTGACATTTGAAGATTCCGCAGGTTACAACTCGGAGATCATTCAGGATGGAATTTCCTTACCTTCCGTCAATACGATGGACAATTCTGCCTGTGTAGAATTGCTGAGAGGTGTCCAACTCTCGGATACAATGCCGAAGAAACCAGGAGGAATTTTGGGAGTTATGGGCAAGGCTGCCACTGCATACCGACAGGGCAAGTCTTCTGGAGACATGTCCAAGGATGAGCAGAATCTGCTCTCTGAGCTTGTTGCTTCCTTTGGAGTTCATGCATCTTTTGTATCGAATCCCGCACAAGACCGAAATGTCTTTGCAATTAATCATTATGCCGGACAATGCACTTATGATGTCCGTGGATTCATCGAAAAGGATGCAGATGTGCTCGATTCTGCTTTTGTATCTCTGTTGAGGCAATCCTCCGACGGCTTCATCTCTAGATTGGTCTCGGGACCTAGCTTGGCTGTCGAGAGACACCACAAGGATCAGAACACCGTGGTTCAGGCGCAAGTTACTTCAAGACCATTGAGGCAACCTTCGGTGTTGGACGAAGAAGCACAAGCATCCTTACCAGTTCAAGACGCCCTGGATCCAACACGAGTATACCCTGTGACCACACAGCTGAACGCGTCAATCTCCCAAGTACTCCGAACACTCTCGCAAACCACTACATGGACTGTAAACTGCATCCGACCAAACGACAGTGGTCTACCCAACTCATTCGACAAGCGTCGCATCAAATTGCAAATTCGGAGTTTGCTACTACCGGATCATGTGGCACGCCGTCAGGTGGAATACATGGTTGATTACGACCACGACGCGTTCTGTGAGAGGTATTCTGTAGAAGATGGGGGAGAATTGATAGGAGCCGAGAGGATTAGAGCGTTCGCGAGGGCTGTGCCGTGGATGAGGGAAGGTGTGGACTTTGCAGTTGGACACAGGAAAGTGTGGTTCACGTATCCAGCATGGAAGGCTATCGATGATGGACTACGAGCGGACGAGAAAGATGAGAGGAAGATTGCCAAGGAGGAGGAAGCGGCTAGTATGGCTGCTGGTGATGAAGCAACCACGGCGGATCATCACACATGGAAGTCCTCTAGACATGACTATGCGGAGAGCGTGGATGAGCTCTTGTTGAGGCAAGGAGCTGATCCTAATACACCCAGATTCCCGCCACCGAACTCTGGTGTACCACGTACTCCTGGATCTGCCGATCCGTTCAGAGATCCGAGTTTGAGGCAAAATGCTTGGAGTGAGGCAGGAGATGCGAGGTCGGACTTTGGACCTGGAGCTGATTCGCAGTATCCGAATAATGATTCAACCAAGGAGCTCGTTCCTGGGCCTGCAGATGGATCGTTCAATATCAAGGAGCTTGAGGGTAAAGCTGTTGAAGAGGTTCCCACCTCCGCTGCTCGAAGGTGGTGGGTTCGGTTCGTGTGGATGCAGACTTGGTGGATTCCTACGTACCTGCTCACCAAGTTGGGTCGAATGAAGCGACCCGATGTTCGACTCGCATGGAGAGAGAAAGTCACCATCTGCTTGTTGATCTTCTACATTTGCGGTTTCGTGATCTTCTTGATTCTGGGTTTGGGGAGGATTATATGTCCAGAGTTCAACAAGGCATGGACCAGGGATGAGCTGTTGGCTCATACGAACGATGATGACTTCTGGGTTGCTGTTTATGGTCAAGTCTACGATCTCACCAATTTCTGGAGAGGAAACCATGGTGTCTCGGTCAAAGTGTCGGATTCGGCTACCATGAAGGCACTCGCTGGACAGGATTTGACAAACTACTTCCCTATCCCATTCACGGTTTCATGTCCTGGTTTGGTCAATGATGAGCAATTGACCTTGAACTTGGTTAATGAGACGGAATATCCGACCGCTGTTCACACCTCTGGCAGTCTTCAAACCATCGAAAACACCGACTTGAGGGACCCTCAATGGTTTATGAAGTACTTCCTACCAAAGATGAAGGATTTGAGGAAAGGTCAGCTGGTGTTTGATGCGAAGAAGATGAGGGCTATTTCGCAGCAGGATGAATCTGTGTAAGTACTTTTGGGTTACTTGAATCTTGAGCGGATGACTGATGATGCGTTTTCAGCGTAAAATGGGCCATTTGGGATGGCGGAGTATACGATCTCAGTGACTACTTCAACACCCTCACTTTGAACGGTGACGCACCTCGATTCAAGTTTATGGATGATAGTATTACGTCGTTTTGGACACAACAAGCGGGACAAGATATCTCGAAAGGGGTTAATGCAGCATTGGCAATGATGGATGAGCCGAAACGATCCCAGCACACCAACTGCTTGAACAATGCATTCTATCGAGGGGTGAAGGACTTTAGGAACTCTGCCCGGTGTGCTGCACCAAATTGGATTCTTGTCGGATTTGCGGTTATCATCGGTTTGACTATCTTGGCTAAATGTGAGTTGATCACCGCTAGCCCTTGGTTGAATTTTCTATTGACGGTACTTTGTGTTTAGTCCTTGCTGCTTTGCAGTTGTCCGGTAAACGCAATCCCGAAATGTTGGATAAATTCGTCATTTGTCAAGTTCCATGCTACACTGAAGGCGAAGAATCTCTCCGAAGAACCATCGACTCCCTTGCGGCTCTCAGATACGATGACAAACGAAAGTTGATCTTCCTCATCTGCGATGGTAACATCATTGGAAGTGGAAACGACAGGCCGACACCTAGAATTGTGCTCGATATTCTTGGTGTAGACCCGAAACTGGACCCAGAACCGCTTCTGTTCAAGAGTATTGCTGAAGGTAGTAAACAGCTCAATTACGGAAAGGTATACTCTGGGCTGTACGAGTTTGAAGGCCATGTTGTCCCGTGAGTAACACGAAGGTTTTCTCGTCGGCTTCATTTCGTGCTGACCTTTCCCATCAGATATATGGTTGTCGTTAAAGTTGGCAAGCCTAGTGAACGGACCAAACCCGGAAATCGTGGTAAACGCGACTCCCAGATTTTGTTGTTGCATTACCTCAACCGAGTACACTTTGATGGCCCCATGTCGCCGCTCGAGTTGGAGATCTATCATCAGATGAGAAATGTCATTGGAATTGACCCAGCATTCTACGAGTACATTTTCATGGTCGACGCCGATACGGTTGGTATCTCAAGTCGAGATGCACTGTTCTATCAACTAACCGTTTTGTGCGCAGAGTGTTACTCCGGACTCCTTGAACAGATTGGTAGCTTGCACGTCGGACGATTCTCAGATCATCGCTATCTGTGGTGAAACTAAGCTTGACAACGAGGAGGGCTCTTGGTGGACTATGATTCAGGTGGGTAAATCAAACCACCTAATGATTATCTTGATCTGACTATGATATGCCCAGGTTTACGAATATTATATCTCCCACCATCTCTCCAAGGCCTTCGAATCCCTCTTCGGTTCAGTCACTTGTTTGCCAGGTTGTTTCTCAATGTACCGTATCAGGACAGCGGACAAGGGAAGGCCTCTCATCATATCAAGCAGGGTCATTGACGACTACTCGGAAAACATCGTCGACACGCTTCACAAGAAGAACCTACTCCATCTAGGAGAAGATCGTTATCTCACCACCCTCATGATGAAGCATTTCCCAACATTCAAGATGAAGTTTACGCCTGATGCAATTGCACACACCGTTGCTCCTGATCGATGGGAAGTCTTGCTTTCGCAGCGTCGTCGTTGGATCAATTCCACCATTCACAATCTTTGCGAGTTGGTATTCTTACCCGATCTTTGTGGTGTCTGCTGCTTCTCTATGCGATTCATCGTGTTCATCGACTTGTTGGGTACTATCGTGAGTTTGAAAATTTTGAGTGTTGTGCCGTCAACGTGCTGACAATACTCTTACCCGCACAAAGATTCTTCCCTCCACCGCTATCTACGTATGTGTAGTATTTGTGCTTTACTCTACGTTATGACTAATCATCTTCTGTCTCTAGTTGGTCTACCTCATTGTCTCGGTGGCTACAACCAATGGCCCAATTCCCTACATTACCTTGGCTATGCTTGCAGCTGTCTATGGTTTACAGGTTCGGTGAAAGCTCTGTTCTCTATTTTTACTCATATTGACGGAAATTCCCTAGGCTATCATCTTCCTTCTGAAAAGAGAGTTCATGCTTATCGGCTGGATGATCATCTACATCATCGCGTAAGTTCAGGACTGCAATGTTAGCTCTACCTGTTTCTGACATATTGCTGCGCAATATCAGTTATCCCGTGTACAGCTTCTTCCTTCCCGTGTATGCATTCTGGTGCATGGACGACTTCAGTTGGGGTAACACCCGTCTCGTGGTCGGCGAAGGTGCCAATAAGAAGGTCATTATGGATGATGACGAGAAGTTTGATGAAAGCATGATTCCCCTCAAAAAGTTCAGCGGTATGTACTATGCCTTCGATAGACGAGCTTCGCCTCATCATTACTACTCCAGAATACGAAGCCGAAGCCTGGGAGACAGGATCTCAGCAATCTGGAGAGACTCGATTTACAGCGCCCAAAGCCCGCCCTCGACCTTCCCAGACACCAAACCGATCCCACAGTGGTACCCCCGTTTCATTCCATCAAGCATCTCAATCAGGCGACTACTTCCGCGACACTAATCTTGTCCAGCCAACCCATACTGGGAATCGTGGAGCTACTACCCGCTCGATGGCTGGTATGTCACAGTTTGGTGCCGCTCCTCAGCTAGGTCCAATTGGCGGTATGGGTTCAATTGGAGGTGTGGGTTCCATTGGAGGTATGGGAAGCATGGGCATGGGCTCGATGTCCTTCCATGGCAATCAGTATGGACCCAGCGGCCCAGGTTCCGTCCACGGCTCAGAGTTTGGAGGATTCCCTCAAGGTCTCCACCCTCAGATGACGGGAATGTTCGGCACCGGTAGTATGTATGGACCAATGATGGGCATGGGAGCTCCCGGGGCCCCGCGTAACAGTGTGATGACCAATTTGAACATGTTTGGAGGACCAGGAAGCGTCGTTGGGGATCCGACAGGTATGGGTAGTATGGCTAGGCCATTATCCACATTCTCTGTCGATCCCTTTGGAGGGACAGGGCCGAGTCCGAACGATAATCCATCAGACGAAGAACTATTGGCGGTGCTTCGACACTACCTCAGTACTCAGGATCTTATGACCGTAACCAAAAAGTAAGTTCATATTCTCAAATAATCATTGAATTTTCTTCTTATAATTCTTTTTTCTCAGAACCGCGCGGGCGGCCGTCGAGGCTAAGTTCCCTCGAGCTGATTTGTCGTCACGAAAGGATTTCCTTAACCGCTCTATCGACTCTATACTTTCATCGACTTAATTAACACGCACATATGTAAATCTCTTTTTCAATCTACCACATGCTACGCTCTTTGGATTTCAATGCCATCCAGCTATCACAACCGGACATTTTTGTTACGCTTCCTTAGGTTTTTTTTCTTTGCTATTTTGAACGCATTACTTCGAATCCACCGGACATGCCTTTCTTCGCATTCACGTTCACTCGCTTTCTACTCTGCTCTCTACCTTACTTAGGTCCTGTCAATGCTAGAACTTTATTGACCTACTTTCACAAACATTAGCGGCGCCAAATTGCAAATCTACTTGAGTAGTCGCCACGGCAGCAAACATTCAGGCACCTACTCCATCTAGATTCTAATATCAACGACCATGGACTCACTAGTACCGCAAGCAGTTCTATTCGAATTATCGCAAATTCTCAGTAATCTGGTGTTGGGAGAGAACGAGATTAGAAAATCGTGCGTCCTTCTCGGTTCTCTCGGGCTGCTAATTGGTTCATGGGCTAACACCCTCTAGGGCTGAAAAGGAGTTGAATGAGAAATGGTTAGCAAATCAGCCAGAGGCCGTATTGCTTGCTTTAACACAATTCACCAGACAATCTCCCGATGATCATGTCAGTATTAATATTGAACTATGGATGCCAGGTGAACTTACATCCCCCTATACATTGCTTGGATAGATGAGATCATTTGCCGCTGTCTTACTACGAAGATTAATGTTCCGATCGGTATCAAGCACGTCAAGACTGAATCCTTACACGGCTATTTATGATCATCTATCCGAAAATACACGAAAGACTATTGAGGCACTTTTGCTAATCTGTCTTGCCAATGAGGGCGTCGAAAGCGTTCGTAATAAGATTGTGGATACTATCACAGAAATGGCAGAAGGAAGCATGTCTCGGGCCCGTCAGTCTTCTGATCCCTCATCTCCTGGTGGTTTCTTTGTTCTCAACTACTATGAACTTATTAGGTCCATGGCCGGAGCTGCAAGGTTCATGATTCACCTTTTGGCTCCAATCAATGACTGATTGTTATACCGTCGTTAGCTTATGCTGCTCAAATCAGCATGTCTTCCGAGCCCAAGCAACGTGAAACGGCATACAGAATTTTTGCAAACGTACCCCAATTGATCATGGACCAAGATATAGAACAAGTTATCGGTGTTTTAGAGCGGGGGCTCGCCGACCAGTCAGGACCCGACGTGCGGCTTGCAGCTCTGAAAGCTTCTACGGCATATTTGAGCTCAGCGGATAAACAGACTAGAGCCGAAGCATCTCGGTTAATGTCTCCAGCACTTCAAGTAAGTTGAAACACACGTGCTATATAATGTTTTCGGTATTTAGAACTGACTGCGACATATGGTATAACATAGACACTTGTAAATCTGCCTTCATCCTCACTGGCGGCATTTCTGCAAGCTCTAATACCCCTAGCTACATCCGAACCATATTTGTTTCGGCCTCACCTCCAGTCTTTACTCGCATTCCTGTCGCCTCTTCTCCTACTCTCTTATCCCCCAAATAGAGACGCAACAGGCACAGAGACTACTGGTGCAACATCGGAAGGCGCCAGCGCAAAGTCTGAAACGGACGCTCGAGATGAAGCACGATTGTCTGCGCTGGAGCTTTTAGTTACGTTGACAGAGGCTTCACCAAATAGCGCTCAAGCGTGTCCTGGATGGGTTCCGGATCTAGTGCGTTGCTGTCTGGAAGGTATGGCGCAGATCACTGGTGAACTCGAAGACTGGGCAGCAAACGATGTGAGCCCTATGAGCTGTCGAATTGAGCATGCTCATCTCGATTTAACTGTATTGTAGCCTAGTCATGAAGTGGACGATGATGAAGACTATTCACGTGCATACGAGGAGTCTCTGGATCGCTCCGCAGTTGCCCTCGGTATGTTTCATAATTTTGCCCGAAAACTCATACCTGAACCTTGTTCAAAACCATGTAGGAGGCGCAGCGATACTGCCTTCTGTATTTCAATATGTCCCTGATATGCTCAATTCTAACGACTGGCAGCAGCGACATGCTGGCCTCATGGCAATATCATGTGTTGCCGAGGGAACAGCACCGGTATGACAATAGACTGATCAATCATCGCAATCAACCTTATAGCTCTCTGCCCCAACAGGTCTTACAAAAGGATATCGGAATTGTTATCCAGTGGGAAAATATGCCCTATATCTTCACATTAAATTCTGACATCGTCAACATTACAGGCTCATATTACCACTTTTCAATGATTCACATCCCCGAGTGCGGCATAGTGCTTGCCATTGCATGTATGTACTGTTCTGATGTGGGAACTTGTCTCACTGGTTGATCTCTCCTCAAAGTGGGCAGCTCTGTACAGATATGGAGGTCAGTTAGAGTATTGCCTTCTTCACTGTTGGGCGATCCTCAATGACCCCTCGATCAACCCAGGGTGCTATCCAAAGTAATTTCGCGGAGCAAGTACTACGTGCATTGATACCATTGTTACATGCCCCAGAACCAAGGTAATTATAGCTCGGAGTGGCGTTTACGGCAGAAATTGACGATGCCCAGAGTTCATTCTCATGCCGCTGCAGGTCTGGTGAACTTTTGTACCGGAGCTTCATCTAGCACCATTACCCCTTATCTTGACGACATCATCAAAGGACTGCTCTCTATGTTGAATTCCAGCTCAAAGCCCTACGTCCAGAATCAGGCACTCACTACCCTTGCAATGGTCGCTGATGCAGCACAGAAGTCATTTAAAAAGGTACTGTAGTACTTTGGATACATTGTGTATAGGGGCAGACGGCTAACATCGTTCTGCGATTTTATCAGTACTATCCTGCTTTGATGCCGATTGTTTTGGCCGTCCTTAAGAATGCGAACACAAAGGATTTACGTGTTCTTCGTTGTCGTGCTATGGAGTGCGGCGGATTAATGGGTATGTGGAGCCCTTCACTGCGACCTCATTGGAAACATTCATTGATTACAAAACAGCTACAGCCGTGGGCAAAGAGATGTTCAAATCAGATGCTGGAGATTTCGCTGACACGCTGCTTCAAATTCAAAGTATGTCTCCTCGACGGCTATCGTAGATGCATGGCTCATGACCAAACTTTTGAAGATCAGGTCAATGAACCCGACGATCCAACGATCCCATATTTGAATGCTACATGGGCCAAAGTTGCACAAGTAATGAAAGCAGACTTCACTCCGTATTTGCAGTTTGTTATGCCACCTTTACTCAGAGCCGCTTCATTAAAACCGGAGATGTCTATTCTATCAGGTACGTCACATATTTGCTAGTAGATTTCCGACCCTAACCTATCCCACAGAGGATGAGAACCTGGATGGAAATAGCGACTGGCAAACGGTCCGTGTGGGTGCTCAGCGAGTGGGAATTCGGACTGCAGTACTGGAGGAAAAACTAAATGCCTTCGACATCATAATCATCCACTGTGGAACACTTGGCAGTAACTTTGTGGATTACGTTGCTCCAGTACTGGAAATATGCTTGCCGAACCTCCGTTATGTATATCACGAGGGTGTGCAGGAGGACGCCGCTACGTGAGATACTCTCCCATCTTGCTCTTACTTGAGCAGTGTTGACACCACTCTCCATTCTAGACTAATACCGATGTTACTCGCCTGTGGTAAATCCGTCATAACACCCACTGTCCTCCATACAGTTTTCACCGAGCTCTTGGCTGCTATAACGGCAGAAACGGAGTTTGGGGTCTTGTCATCACTCTACAGGAGCGTTTCAGAGGCCTTGATGGTGGCCGGCATAGATAACCTCACGCCTCAGCTTGCCGAGGGAATAACGAAGGCTACACAGAACCATCTTCAGACATTGGCGGAACGTCGTCGAAAACGAGCAGATTATTTACAAAGCGAAGATGCCATTGACATTGAAGAGCTGAAAGAGGATATGGGGCTGATGGAAGAATTAGAAGAGTTTGCACTGGAAGAGATGAACAGCTTGATCAAAATACTCGATCCGAACCATGCTCTCCTGGTGGCGATAGGAAGTGTGAAGGAGCTTGGGGTGACGTCTAACTTCTACAGTGAAGATAACGCGCCTACACCATAATTTAAATCGACAGAATGTTCATGAATTCATGTACCTGTTTGAGTTTGTAGTTGTTTTACATAAGATGCTGAAATAGACGAAAGAAATGTTCAAAGATAGTTGAATCTCCGAAACTGTATAGTTCATCAATTATACCTGGAGAAGAACGTAAGGGGAAGGGAAGGTCATACCAAGTCCAATCCAGTATATACTAAAAGCATGAGGTTTGTGCTCTTGTTCTAAGATTTTTTTTAACGATGATCTGACTGGTTGGGCTCATCCTACAGCACCAGCAAGCTCTCAGTGTCAAGTGTGCGAGGCTCTATTAAGGAGCTCTTGGCGGACGCCAATGGCGAGAAGAAGAGAAACTTTGTTGAGACGATTGAGCTTCAGATTGGCCTGAAGAACTACGATCCCCAAAGAGACAAGCGTTTCTCTGGAACTGTCAAGTAAATCGTCCAGTACTGAAAGGAGGAATTCGGTCTGAGCCTCGTTTTTTCTACATAGACTTCCCAACATACCCCGGCCTCGCATGTCCGTCTGCATTCTTGCTGATGCCGCAGATATCGATCGTGCTAAGCAAATAGAGTTGGAATACATGTCTGTCGATGATTTGAAGAAGTAAGTCACACTTGGTCAATATGGCAATGTTGATGACTAATCAAACTATCAGGTTGAACAAGAACAAGAAACTGGTCAAGAAGTTGGCAAAGAAGTATGATGCATTCATAGCATCTGAAGCCCTCATTAAGCAGATTCCTCGTCTCCTCGGTCCCGGTCTCTCTAAAGGTGATTTATCCCGGAAATTTGCTGAAAGTTGCCTTCCGGCTAACTATAATTATATCTATAGCCGGAAAGTTCCCGACGCCGATATCGCACTCTGAAGACCTTTCCGGTAAGCTTACCGAGGTGAGGTCAACAATTAAGTTCCAACTTAAGAAGGTGCTATGCTTGGGGGTGGCTATCGGACATGCACAAATGACGGAGGACCAGGTTCTAGGCAATGTCATGTTGGGTAAGGTTGCTGACAATGCTGACAAAGCTTAGTGGTTCTAACACGGAGCTCTCAGGTATCAATTTCCTTGTATCCCTTCTCAAGAAGAACTGGCAAAACGTCAAGTCCCTTCATCTTAAAACCACTATGGGAAAACCTATTCGCCTATACTGATGGAAGGGGTATAGTCACCAGGGAGGGTGGATCTCGTCATTCCATAATGCACCACATAAAGCCTCGCACGCTTATACCAACGGCTTCATTTCTGGGTGCCGATTGGGAGCTGATATGGTTGAAGAGATCTTCGTTGTCTTGTGTTTACTGTATCTCTAGTCATAGTATCATCGTTAACCTGGTTTAGATAATCGAGTCGTTGGCACGTGAGCACTTCCAGTGAGAAGAATTAGTATTGCTCAGCTATCAGAAGGATTTCAGGATACACGCACTACTCGCTGATCACAATGGCCAACAGTTCGTCAAACGAGTCGTTCGATCCTACGTTCGATCCTACTCCTATCCTGAGATACCTATCTTTACCAAAGGACTATGTCCCCTCTCCTGCGGAACAACCACTTGAATTCCTCAAGGCACATCTGGTTCAACTTCCACCACAGCTACTCCAGCCGTTTTCACTACTCCTTACGCCTAGACAAAGAACCACACTCATGAGAATCAAGAATAGACGTTCCACATTTGTACAAAGCCCAGAAGGTCTGGAGAAATTGGGCTGGCAGGAAGCAAGGAAAGAGAATCCTGTAGCCTATGAAACCTTCATGATTGATCTCGTTGGAGTCACTGGTCGTCCACTCATTGATGTTGAAGGGGAGGTGGATAAACAACGAGAGGCTAGAAAGGGGGAGTTAGAAGGCATAGAGGAAAGTGACTGGGTTCAAAGCAATTTCATGGGTGGAGCCACCGCTTTTCATAGGCATGTCGGAGAGGGTAAATTTGAGGTAAGTGGTAACTGGCTGGTATCCGCTGATTAAAGAATTCTTCACTTTATTGCCTGATCTCAGAGACTCATGGCCGTGTTTGAAGAGGAGCGACAGGCAGTTTATCAGCGTGAGCAACAACAAAAAGTACGTCAACATCAGGAGCAGATCGAAGGATCAGTCTACCCAGAAGAGGAGGGAAGTGAAAGCGAAGAATCCGAGGTCGAAACGGAAAAGATGAGCTCAGATGATGCACGACGGATGTTCGAGCGAATAACGAGAGAGAAGTTTATTGATGGACATCTGGAGGTACGCACGAACTTGGATATACATTCTAGGTCTTCATCAATGCTAACACCTGTCGCAGTGGATGGACTACAATCTAGTAGATTATGACGACAGGTGGGACTCTGATTTACAAGATGAAGAAGAAAGGTGGTTTGACGAGGAAGAGGAAAGTTAGTCTTGTATGCTTTATTGTGAGGGCCAGATTCTTGTACAGTTATACTGCTACCGTACGACTGCTCCATGGTTTAATGAGCTCGTATCTTTTCGAGCTGGACCTCTGTATGAATTAAAATTCGACATCGCAGTTCATGGAGGCGTGTGCAATCAGAGGCTTACCTAAGACTGGGAAGAGCTCAGCAAGGTCGCTCAGAAGGGACACTCCAATGGAAAGCTCTTTCTCAATATCCTCTAAAGCAACTGGTGCCATGCCACCCTTGGAAGTGCTGTTATCCCAGCCTACTGATCGGATATGACGGCTATGCTCGGCCAAAACTTTGCAGGCTGGAGTCAACATAAACTGCAATCACCAGTTAGCTGAACGAAGCAGGTAGCATAATAACATTAGACTGACACCTATGCTGAGGTAGGGAGCATTGGCATCCTTCATTAGTTGACCCCTGCTTATCACTTTCCTTGCGGCATCAATTCGGAACACTTGAGATTGTTCTTTGTCCCAAAAGGAATGTGGGCTTGGGAGCGATTCGGCTGCTCCGTGGATGTTAATGACAGTTACCAATAACATACATTCAACGACGGTGATAACCATCTCCGAAGGTTGAAGGAGTGATGACCCGCGGGAGCCCGAGTGCTTTTGGACCTTGGGAAGTTGGTCCAGCATCTTGGTAGCAGCCGCCAATAATATGCGCATAGAATCTATCGCGGGATAAGGTTCTGCTACAAGACCACGACTTGATGAGCATGGCATGCTTCAAAAGTTGACAGTCGTAGGACTCGCCTGCAAGTGGATCCACAAGTACATTGCTAGAGCGATATAGCATAGAAACCGCCTTGAGAACCAACGTAGTAAAGGGGTGGTTGGAAGTTGACTCTAGCTCATTGAGGTCAGTGAGTGTACCAAATGACGCATATGGCCCATGAAGTGCTTGTCCCTGAATACGGAACGGAGTATGAGGATAAATCTTCGTTCTAGATTGCTCAACGCATACCGTTTTGTACTCTTCCATTGGCCTCAACCATGGTGTAGTGATTTCCTCCTCTGGGGATGATTCATTGTAAGCGGATAGCAAACCAGTGGTCATCGAGAGGAACTTGTCATAGTAATATGCCTGGTGTTTATCGAGAATTGAGACATGATATCCAGGTCTCGATGATATCACTCTTACCTGCCAGAACACAGCGATCCTGAAACCAAGCTCTTGGTGTGAACTTGGCTTTCTGAGGAGTGTTCCGTCCCAGATTGATGGTGCTGAAGTTGAGGTTGATTCGAGGTATTCTCGCATGGCGACTTGATCGATCTGATGAAGCTTGTAGATGACTGTGAGCCTGCATAGTTAAGCGAGAGATTAATATCAAAGCGTCTCGATTTTGAGCGATACCAGTAAGTATACTCACCGGGCGTTAGTCGAAGTCATGTACTGAGCCTCTTGAAGACGACCCTGTCTAAGGAGCCAGAATGCAACGAGAATAGAGGCTTGCAAGTGGTCCAGAAGACGATCGGCATTGGCAAGAGATGCATCCAGGTGCTTTCTTGCCAATGTCAGTACGACATCAGCTTTCAAAGGGGCGGAGGATGGATGGAAACCCGGTTCAACAACAGCACGAATAGCTGAACATTCAATGCCAACAAGAGTCATGGCATAAATGAGTGCAGGATGGGGTTGATGCTTCGGATCAGCGTTGTGTATATCATCGTAGAAACGCTCTGGCGGCACAAGCAACAAATAACCTAGCGATTTCTCGAAGAAAATATCGATACTGAGGCGGCATCAGGGTGACCGAAAAGCCATTCGACGAAATAAGTGACTCACAAGGGTCTACATGCTTCGATCGGGATCTCTTCCACGTCAAATCCTAATGGACCAGGGTGCGCACTAATGAAGTTACCTTCTGCAAAACCCCGACTCAATTGCATGCAGCTGAACCGGCAATTCTTGACTCACCGGCGTCATCATAGTCATCGTACTCGTCTACGTCCGCATTGAGTTCTGTAAGTTGCCGCATTCTTTCCTCTAGGGAGGAGAGCTTCGCGTCCAATGCAGCAGTGGATCCGGGCGCCGGAGCGACTTTAGTAGATGAGTAGATGCATGTTCGTCCAGCCCTTTCACAAACCAGGCAAACCGGTTCATTACCATCGCATCGCTGGCGTTAGTAACACATTCGAAGTTAAGTAAGGTGACATATAATGGACAATGGAATGGCTGACATACCACTTTCCTCTCACGGCAACTAACGCACGCACTTCCCCTGGGCAGCTTCTGGGTATGCCTTCCGGTTGTGCGTCGGGGACTAGTAGACCTTCCTGCTTTATCGGGGATGAAATTCGACATGTTCTCTAAGATGACTGCTGAAAATATGGTGATATTGATGGAAAAAATAGCATATTCTCAAGTCCCTTTTATAAGACGTCGAGTGTTGCCCCCACATATTGACATCACCACCATATCCTAAATAATAAAATGCCGGTGGCAGGTACCATCTCAAAGGGCGCCGTAAAGGGCAATCTATGAGTTTGGAACGTTCCAGCATGCTAAACCAAAGTGAACAGCATGAGGTCATCGTACCTTGATAGCGCTTAACATAATCTCTAATCTTGTACCTCGGTCAACCTCGGTCAACAGTTGGTTACTGCCGTGGCCGTCAAATTGATATTGACCAAATGTGATTATGCGGAAGCGGAACATGTGGAGTGACAATCAGCAACAACATGATGACTCTATCAACGTCCACCGCATATCCTCGATGCTGATAATACGGCTGGGAAAATGTGGCTCATAGCCATCAAACCATCAACCGAGTGGTGCAATTTTCTTGAAGTTAGAGATTAAGGTGAAAAGTCACCGAATGGGCCGGGATCGACTCCGCTCCGTTTCCCACAGTACTCAGGCGGAGTGCTGCTGACTAAGACCCTTACAATTTCAAGCGGCACAGTCATAACCGAGCGCTTGATGACAGCGGCATATACACGGAGTACATATGAAGACATTTTACCCAATATAGCGACATAAAACTTGGATATTGATGGTTGTAGTGATAAGATGACACTGATCATGTGCTTTGTACCCCTTCTATTGGGCCTTGCGATCAACGCCATGCTGATTCGCATAGTCTGGGGAGAATCTACTATGCAACCACAGTCCGGCGGTAAGATCTTGCCCGAGCCATTAATCTCGACGCTGACGCTTGTTTCCCGCTCTAACATTAGCGGTTAAGGAGGTAATAGAAGAGGAAACTGAGACAGAACGTCGGTGCTGTAAGACAGAAATGGGTTGTCTGGGTTACAAGACCACAAAAAGAAAGACCATAAGGAACGAAGCTTACGCGTTTACTATCTGCAGCACCAGGACCAGTACTGATCGTACTCCCTTCCCTACCGGTTCCGGCATCATCTTCACCTTCACCGTCACCATCCATCTCACTTCCACCACGGATACGGGACTCCAATACCCGTATTTCCTGTTCCACCCGATCCAGCGTCTTTTTCATCTCTAAGAGACCTTGGGCCGCAGCCAGGACGCCTTCCATTCGCTCGATGTTCACCATTGTGGGCATGACAAGTCTAGAAGGATGAACGTTAACTTCGGATAAAATTTGATTAATTTTGGTGGCGACATTTGACTTTGCCATGGGTATTTGTGACGAGCGGAGAAACACAGGTTTGTGCGCTGACTTTGTCGAAAGGGGAAGGGAGTCTGGATGAAGCCGAGTAAGACAATGCTGCGGGTCGAATATGGTTTGAGGGACCTGATTCTGCGCAATAACGCCTCTGGTGGAAGACGCCACAGATGCACCACTGATGCTTGAGGACTTTTGCCGCCCTTGGCGGTCTCGGTCGGATTTACCATCACGTTCGACGTTCGGCAGAGCAGATGATGCGTTATATGGTGAAGGCAATGCAATCAAGTTGTTTGCACTACCTGCTCCAGGCGTAACATCAACTTCCATTCCATTATCGAGACGCTTTCGTCTCGCAGACGATGGACCAGTCGCAGTGACCAGCGTTGTGGTTGGATCATCCACTCGGAGCGATGTGAGTCCAGATTCAATGCCTGCCAATGTTCGAAGGAGATCGTCGCGTTCTTTCTGAAACCGACGCTCGTTTTGTTCAATACGTTTGCATTCTATGTAAAGGGCTTCCTCCTCCGCTATCAGTTCTGGTGGTCGAGCGAAAAGACCGTTCAGGTACACTTTGCGCTGAATCTCTCTTTCTAAGAACGGATGTAGCAGAGTTAGTAGCTGTCACCGTATGACTATGGACTATAGGCACCTTTGTCATACGAGTAGCTAGAGAATAGGGCATTCTTAGCGGCGTCATCCCCAGGAAATGGCCTTATTTTGATTAACTTCCTACAAATGCCATAGTATCGTGCTTTGAGGTCCTGAGAGAAACGACAATCAGCTTTAGAGGTGTGGTTTGTTATGTCCTACGTACTTGAATACTCCTTTCCTTGCCTCCGGGGAAGTTGTACCTATCTGCTATCACAAAAAATCGTACATCGTATTCCTTGGTAATGGCAAATAGATAGTCAGTTTCCTCGCGGGTCCAGTCAGGGTCTTCGAGATATTTATTGTACTCGTCCATCGAGTAGTCGTAGGCTACTGGAGGGTTTTTGTTGTACTTTGCGAAGGGATATTCCTGTTCTTGCTGCCCCGGTCTGGCCTTAACCCAATGAGATAGCTTCAAACCATCATTTCTTGCCGGATTGGTGAATTCTTTCAATTCCCATTTCACCTTTCCATGACCAAGATCCGGTTTTTGCTTCAGCTTCGGTCGAGCATACTGTGCAACAAGAGCTGGAGCATTATCTCCAATCAATGAATACAATTCTCGCGTGATACCTGACTCTCGCTTTGCTGCAGCCTTTTTAGCGGGAGCAGGTCGTGGAGCAGCATTTTGAGGTAGCGAGAGGATATCTCGAATGTCGCCAGCGGACGCCATTCTTTGGCGCAAGTGATTGCTGGAATAGAAAGGGACACCGCGTGGCGTTGAGTCTGAATCAAGCGCGACGGCTTTTGCATAAAGCCGCGTCACGTGAATGTATTTTGTTTTGAACTATCTACTTCATCCGTAACGCGCCGTTGACGAAACCAAAAGGCACAAACAACTTCAAGTGCCGAAAAGGCGCTCCGAACAACAAATGGTGTATTCCACACAATCATCCCCACGTAAGGTGGTGCCCCTTGCAAGCGGGAACCTCCAGAGAACTAGGAGCGAGCCACCGCAGCCTTCAATAACGAAACGGGCCTATTTCTGTGGAGTCGTCATTGAACAGTCCACCGATCCAGCCATATCTCAAGGTGGGCTTCAAATACACGTCTTATCAAAGATCGTTTGGGTGCTGATGGTATAACAGACATAGAGGAGATTGTGGCTTCTCTTGGTCCGGTTCTTTCATCAGTTGATGAGAAGCCCGGAAATGCAATCACTCGGTCAGCAAGTGCTCCGACAGTCATCGATTCGGTATGTGATTCCGCTCTCGTGACGATTTCACCCTATTGATCACTGGTACAGAATGAGCCAGATACCCGGGAGTATTCGGCGGCTTCAACAACAGCACTCAATGACATTATCAATGAATTGGTGTCCAGCGAACGCTCATACGTCAACAAGCTGCGAATCATGAAAAGAGACTACGCTGATCCTCTTCGGAACTTCTCAAAGCAGAAGGAGAGCACGCTGTTACCAGGCTACGAGGCAAACACACTTTTTGGAAACATCGACGCAATTCTTCCGGCAAACGAGGCATTTCTCACCGATCTGGAGAGAATGCTAGCTCCCAACGGCAGCAAAACAGTCGGCGGGGTTGGAGATGTGGCCCTTAAACACGTAGGTTTTGCTTAGTTGGCTTGTCAGGGTGCGCTTCCTTTTATTAACTGCCGGCATTTTAGCTTCGTGACCTACGCGCCTTTGATTGCTACAAAACGTACTATGCAAAGCGTGAAGAAGCTCAGTCAATCTTTGAAAAAGAAATGGCGAAGAGACCAACGTCAGCTTTTGCATCATATATTGACGTAAGTCATTACTGAGCGTTGTTGATGGCCTTAACCGTAATGTCATATCCTTGCAGGCCATCAAATATTCATCTGAATCCAAGAACCGTGTTGGCTTGCGTGAGCTTCTTATCGAGCCGATTCAACGAATACCCCGATATACTCTTATGTTTCGAAGTACGTCCTTATATCGACTCGACGGGATAGATCCTAATTCTGTTACAGTAATGATCAAGAATATGTCGCCTTCCGATCCTCAACGCGCCAAACTGATAGAAGCTGACGAGGTAGCGTCAAAGATTGCGCTCGCAGAAACGGATGAGCAGACTAAGCGTGCAACAATCATGCACTGTTTGGAACGTACCATTGAGGGATTCCCTCCGAACCTCATGAGTAGTAGCCGACGTTTTATTGACTGCATAGATGTGGAAGATGTTCCGGTAGATGGATTTCCTCAACATGGTGATGCTGATAGAGGAGAAGGAAGCAGCTCCCTCCATTGTACACTGTTTCTTTTTGACGATAGGATGTTGATCGTGAAGCGGCCAAATGGCAACCACACTGGCAGACATCTCACTGGTTTGGAAGAGTTGGAAAGAGCTGCAAGGAACGGTGGTATTCCAACTGGAATCAGGAGGGGTATACTCAGTTGTAAAGGCGTGGTGGATATCACCGAGGTAGTTGCAACTGATGTGGGCAATTCTGGTTGGTTCATGCCATTGGTAAACTCAAGACTAAAACTGACATCTTGAAACCATTTTATTAGAATTTCACATATATTTAGAAAATCCACCAGCCGATCAGCTATCGGACAAGTGGTCCAACCGCCCTTTTCGGTCTTACGCTGCTGTTCGCCCGCCATCCTCACTCAATTCGGATTCTGTTCAGACCAAGCAGGATAAACTTCGTTTTTTGGAGAACGTATGGAAAGCTCAAGCCCTATACAGGGCAAGGCATGGAAGGAGCTTTGTTACGCAATTGGAGGAAAGGGAGTTGCCCCTTGGAAACGGAGGGAAACGGAGTGTAGCTCGGACATACTTCAACGTCTATCAAAGGACAGAGTACCTCATGGAACCCAAGAAGGTTAGATACTTGTCTTCTTTGCCCTTCTACACCGGCTCACATAAAGTACAGAACAAGATTGTGCTGCACATCGACTCCCTGGGATCAGCAGACCCTCTTCCCTTTGGAGTGGATAGTCCACCGTATGTAATTGCTCGAGCCCAGCCTATGGCGGGTGAACTCTGTCGGTGGGTATTAGAAATCGAACTTATAAACCATCCTCCTGCTAAAGTTATCTTTCGGTACAACTAGGTATTCGGTCGTGTCCAGCGATCCCAATGACGAAGGAGAAGAGGACATAGTTCACACAACTGCATTACCAAACAGGGTTACTCAGACAAGTTAGCCTAGCTCCTGATACACGTCCTTGCACAACCTTAATATTTCTTTCCATTCACAGTTCATCAATTCGGCTTGTACCACTTCCGTACAAGTAGGACATCAGCACCTTCAACACCGACGGCTGGCAATAGCTCTCGGTCGCGTATGTTCCGCCTCGATACCATTTCTCGCAATTTCCTCAGCGCGTCCACGGACGTGTTTGGTACGATTAGTGGCAGCACTAGGCGACCACGTAGTAGGACCTCTACCCTAACGACTGCGACAGAGAGTTCGGCCAAGTTTTCTCAGCGGAGTACTTCAACTGCTGGTACCAGCACAAATAGCAGTATGACCGACGATGACTCGCTCAGGACTGGTGGACATGGCAAGAGTATCTTGACACAAAGTGCACGCAAGTTGATCAAAAGAGGACGATCACCAGGAACATTTAGCGGAGCCGAGTCGGGCAGTGAGATGGATGTTGGATCGCCTCGTAAAGGCCGAGGACGAAAGAGCGGGAGAAGGGAGCCTGACTATGATGACGAGGACGAATTCCAGTCCGCCATGATGGTTGACAGCTCCGAGATGAATCTCACTGCCCAGTTGGAGCTTGCTCGGAAGAATAGCCAAAGTCAAAATCAAACGTTGGGATCTGCAGAAGGATTCTGGGGAATGCCTCATTATCACGATAGAATGGCATTAGAAGGTGATTTGAAAAGTTCGATGCAATCCCTGCTTTACTTATCACTGGTTTGAAACAGAATCGAGGTCCAAGTCCTCCACATTGGCTGTCAACGGCTCAAGTTCAACGATCGCATCCGAGTACAATGAATCCTCGTCACTGAATTCTGCAACTCCTACCCAAAGCCTCGCAGATGCCCACTTCAAATCTCGTGGGAACTTCCGTAAAACCGAAACAGGGTTAGCTCGTAAACCAGTTCCCAATCGTAGTCCCAGCAGGTCGCCAGAACTCAAAGCAGTGGATATTGAACGTGCTCTTAGCCAGATGTCCCGGGCATCATCAACGAAACCACCTTCAAGAGCCACTTCACCGCAACCCTCTACTCGTCCTACCACTCCGTCCACTTTTGAACCTGTAACCCCGGTCAATCCAAAGAGGACGCTCAACCCAGATGACAGCCGCCCGTTACCACCTCTTCCTGGTTTGTTGGTTGCACGACAATCAAGTAGCGCGTCAATTATGATTTCTGAGCTCGAAGACGTTGTATCTCCTGGATCATCTCGTGAAACATACGATTACGATAACCCAACCCCCAGAGCAAGGCCTGCTGCCGCATCCAGCGAATCAGAGCCATTCAGTCCCTCAAAAATCGGTGCTACTCCTTCGGGTGGAAATGTGGTACCACTGATGATCAAGAAAAGGAAAACGCAGACTGATCGTCCACCGTCACCACCGTCACCAGGAGCAACATCGCCTCTGGATTCTCTAGTTGAGGAGATTGCGTCCAAGACTGCACCCAGTCCGAGGCGAATGTCTGTACAGCTTCGGAGCACTAGGACTTCTCTCGTAGACGCAATCAATGCCCAATTGAATGAAACAGAGTCCCACACAGAGGCGCCTAGCTCGGTGCTTATCGGTACCAAGAGGCCACATGAGGAGGAATCAAATGCAGAGCTGTTATTCACCTCGACTTTGTGTCGGGAGAATGTAAGGCATATTTTACATGTATCCTAACATCTACTGATCTCAAACTCTTTTAGGTTACCTCGTCTCTTAGAGCCATGAAGAAGATCAAGCTAGAACTGGATTCCCTCAAGGGCATGTCTGCGTCTCGAGCAGCTCCTAGCAAAGGGAAGGATCCAATATCCAGGATTCAAGCTGGTGTTGGCCTTCCTCGGTCACCTCCGATCCGTCAAATTGTGAGATTTCCATCCATCATTTCATACATCAAACTTGTACTTACTCGCTTTAGAACAAAACCTCCGAACGTGAAGCCAGAATGGAGGAGATGCGGATGCTGATTGGGAATCGCCCCGGCAGATATCCTCTACCTCTGACACAGCAAAACACTGGATCCTCCACAACTTCTGATGGACAGAGTACAGGTCTTGATCACTCTCAAATAGAACAATGGACGCAGAAGATTGATCAAATTTTGGGTGAGGTTGACCACGATCTGCAGGTCGCTCAAGATTGTCAAGGAAAGCTGCATTCGGGAATCGAGCAATTGGTCTCCGAAGTATCGAAAGTGAGTAGAATATATCACTGAAATCCGTCTAGTCCTGATGTGTTGCTATAGAATGCGAACGAAGCAAATAAGCTTCGAGGAGAGGTTGGGCGAACTAGGCGGCAGTGCGACCTGGTTAAGAAACTACTGGCGGATGCAACTGCTGAGAATGAGATTGTCTATGAGGTAACGTAGCCTCTTTTAGCATTAGAACCGGACTAACATTTTTGGTAGGCCTTCAACGAGGAACTTGATAATATGTACAATGACATCAATCTTCCAGATGATGAAGCATGGGAGGCAATGACGAAAGATCTGCGCCAAGCCAAAGACCAGCGTAATACTTTGGCAAAAGAAAATTCGTACGTTCAATGTATCTCATGCCTTACAAACAAAACTAACAGGAACCAATATTACTAGACAATTAAAGCGGAAGCTCGAGGAGATGGAGCTTCAGAACCAAGAGTGAGTTGTACTAGTAAACCATTGTTTTGGATTATTCTGACGAGTATCTCTAGATGGGAAAAGTTGCTGCGCAACCATGGACTTATTTCATGAACACTTTTATCACCTCTGCGGGAACAGATCAATGGACTGCATAGCGTATGCTGCTCAATTATGTAATTATATCTTCGCTTTGAAACATTATGGGACATTTCTATGGAAACCTCTACTCTATATTGCTAAGGGTATAAGGGTATCTGCTCTTTTTCAGCGGGGTGGGGGCGCTGCGAGCTTTGGATGACGGAAACAATCGAAGAATGTATGAAGTATTTCCGTCCCTTGATGGATGATGCACGACATGTACCAGATTGCCGCCAGAGGTTATGAAAACTGCCTCCTATGGCATGACCGATATTTGGGAAGGTGGGATGTGGTATACCGGCATTTATTGCTGGAGGAGAGATTTTGGGTGGAAAGGTAGGCACTGATTGTGATTCTACCTCGAGTTCGGATTGGCCCCCCGCAGCTACAACTTCGGCGGGCAACATGGGGTCCTTTTCGGACGGCGAAAGACCTCCAGAAACGCTTTTAGTCCTTCTGATGCTAGCAAACGAGACGCCACGTCTTAGGAATGTTGTGAATGGTTCGCCGATACTGGAGGCTAGAGTCTCCCCTTTGTAATTCGACGACCTCTTCACTTCTGGTTTACACAGCAGGCCCTCCTTCGTATTAATTGATCTGCTTCGATCTTCGTCGTGCTTTGGTACTTCATTGTCACTAGTTCTCTCCTTCTGGAAGCCAAACAACTCACGAACACTGTGTGTTAGTGAGTTGGATCGTCGATGTTTTTGAGGCCGGGGAAATGATGCTCGACTTGACCAGGAAATACCGGGAAAAGAATCTGAGACCGCTGAATTTGGAGTAGTCTCGCTGCATGCATCTTTGATCTCCGTGTTGTGGGTGGTTGCTTCATTCGCGCCACCCTCTGCCAATTGTCTACTTTCAGTGCTGGAAGACAATCCCCCTGCATCACGTAATTTGGACTGTGTCGCAGATGAGTCTAGTTCCATATCTCCGGCTGCCCACCCTCTGAGCTCTGAAGCGCTATAGCGACGAAACATCGATGAAACGCTTTGTCTTCTAGAGAGGCGGTTTTGCGCTCCCGTATACCGCGACGATTCTTCCGATGAGAGATGATGGCCAGCTTGTTCAGGGAAGCGGGGTGGAGCCCGGACTCCCAGGATGGAATCAGAAACAACATCTTGTAGGCCACGATCGACCATGAACCTGTGAGCAGATGTGGTTTGTTTGATTAATATTGGTGATAATTGAGTGGGTTGTGCCGTGCTCAACGGATTATCGAAGGATTTCGGAGCACCTGGGGTAGTTTGGGAGGGACTGCCCGAGGTACTAAATTCACCATCTGAGCAGTTCCGCTGCATATGGGTCGACGAAGAATCATCGAATCTCAGGCGGACGGGTGCAGTAATCAGAGCAGCTGAACTGGAAGAACGAGCATCATTAATTGCCTGGACCCAGATGCGCTTCTCCTTATCGTTACGGGTGGAAAGGTCATATGATTGATGGGATGACCTGAGGCGGAATGTATTGGGTAAAATGCCTGTAGTTGTAGGTTAGCATAGTTCTTTTGTCTGCCTGCCTCACTCACTAATGCCATCGTCCATATTGATCATGTCAAAAATCATGAGCGGGAACCATAGTTTAGCCTCATAAATCCTTCCCCGCTTGACTTTGACGAATACGATGAAGCCGGCGTAGAGAAATGCACCCATGTACCGAATTTTTAATGGTGATTCATCGGGACACGAAGTCGAGTGATGTGTGACGATATGCAAGGGTCCGCTCAGGATGCAGTTGCCGAGACCCGACATAAACGGAGGAGGAAGAAACTAAATACTCTGGTCAGCGGCTCAATATAAAGCAGTCATTTACTTTGTAACATACTTCGTTGAGTTCTAGTCGATGCTGGATGAGCTGGGTCTTTCTAGCAAAATCCTGAGTTTTCTGTGCATCATCTAGTCCTCCTAATATATCCTTCATCACTTCGATGGCGGAGTCTATTGGAGACAAAGCGATGGAATATTGTTGTGAACCTTGTTCAGCTGCAGCATCAACAACTTGAGAGCCTTCGGAGCATGACAACGATATTGATTTGAGCTGAGAAATTAGTAATGGATACTTGCATATCCTCTGTATGGGTTTGATGAGGAAGTCCAAGATGCCAAGTTTTGATTCGCCATTGCGGAGATTGCTGTGATTTTGCGATAGTATCGCAGAGTGACGGCGAGTCAAGCAAGGAATGTGGATGAGGGGACCTAGAAGGAGCATCGAGCATCGACGCTCGTAAGCCTCCCATTGCGCATGTGTTTGAAGCTGCTGGATAATTCGCTGCACTTGAGAGTAATGAAGGCAAAAAGTGTGGTATACTTTGAAAGCCTGTGCCTGTATCAATGACATATGAACTAGATGGACACCCAGTTGACTTTTGCAAAATACCTACTTTTGAGACGAATACCTCTCCAATCTTGTCAATTCTGTCCTTTAATCCCTGCTCCAAAGCATCTTTCCTCATACCAGAGGCATCTGATGGCTGAGTTGGAAGGAAGGTTCTTTGGCACCGTTCGAAATCTTGCACAAGGGTCAGATGAAACGAGATCATATCCTCCAGATTACGTCGGAGAGTCATCAGGTCCGGTGGCGTAACGCCCAAGCAGTACGAGATACTTTCAAGGAATACCTGAAACTGAATCAATACTAATGAGACTAGACGATCAATTACACTCACCTGCACGAGCATGTATAAATCAGTAATATAGCCCTTCTCCGTGCTCAAAAGCTCTTCCAGGACATGCGCTGCCTTTCTCCTTCCAGAGATATATGATTGATTTGGTTTGGTTGACGGGGACAGGGGACTAAGAGTTTCAGGTTTGTCAAGTGAGCCACTGGGATGCAATGGGCTGCAGGTCGTCCGCTTCTGTGAGGTTGGAGCAGCCAAAGGGAAAGAATTAGATTCTTGATGAGAGTGTGAGATTTGAGTCTCGTCAAGACTCTTGGCACGCCGAAGAGAGCGATGATCCAGCAAAGACAAGACCTGAATACCAGATGATGTCCAGGGACGCGAACGCTTAGCCTTGGCCGAGCAAGAATAGCGAGCACAGCTGGGTGGATATATAGGAGCCCATTGAATACATTCCTTTGACTCATGCTGCCGACTTGTGTCTTCGTCGACGATCAACTGCATGTGGTCCTTGGAGTTCAGGCTATTACAGAGGCTACGTTCTACGTGAAAGCATTAACGAGATCAATATACTTGCCATAATCCCAAGGACTGACTGAAGTCGGCGTACCATATTCATTTACAATGTCGCAGCCATTCTTTTGCTGAGGGAGAGTCATCAAATGCACCAATGCCCAAGGGCGTCGTTGATGTAAGAGATATGGCAGCGAAGCTCTCTTAGTGTTGACTACAGGTGTTAATCTTGACCAGCTGTGATGTTCATTGATTGCAGCCTAGCCCAACTTGAATCATGTCGAAATCATGATGTTCTGATACGGACGGTGAGCTTGCCGACCAGTCTGTACGGCAAATAGTCGGTACAGTACTTGGTAGATCTGGGACACTGTTCTCTGGTCGATTCATGGTATTGAGGTATAATGAAGGGTTGCGCGCCTTATGACAGCAGCTGACCAAATTTAGGAGGTCTGAGCAAAGGCGGAGTTTGAATGCACTACTTAAATTTCTCCTGTGGTTTTGCAACTCTCATTGGGCGGGCGAGGAGACTGAGCTCAATAATGAGTGCAAGTTCTAGTAATGTGACATTTGAGATGTAAGTTCGACCCTCGCTTGCCCTTGAGATTTTCAGTAATCTCGTTGATCAGGAAGGCTATCAAGCGCAAACTTGAATCTGCTGCCGATCCCACAGCAGATAACTCAAGTAGCCTTCGTCCCAAGAAGAAGAAGAAGAAGAATAAAAGTGATCTGACTATTTTAGATTCCTCGGAATCTGTTCCAAACCACTCAGCTCCGCACCTCGAGCATGCCGAAGAACAAGAAGACCATGATAAATCGTCTTCGAATGCCAAGGCCAATAAAAAGGAAAAGAAACGTGCTAAAGCAGAAGCCAAAAAATTAAGAAAGCAACTAGAGGCTCCGCAGGTATTCGCTTCTGCTACGCAAGAAAATGCCCCTTCAAAAGTGACAACATCCCTCAACGTTAGCAAGGAAACCTCGGGCGAGGCCAGAAGCAATGTGAACAAGCCGAAGGAAAAAAAGAAAAAAGGTATTGAAGTTGACAATGTTCCAGAGAAATTTCGCTCCTGTAAGCAGAGCGATCCCTCAATATTCATGGTACCAGACTTACAACCGCGTAATAAACAGTCCCTAATGACACGAGTCTATTCGCTCTTCCTGGATCTGCTGATGTGGACTCGTTGGGTGAACTCAGTAACGATGACTTGAGACGCGTAATCCAGTCCATAGCACCTCTCCGCAAGTCATCCCCAACTCCAAGAACGAAATCCCGATCCCTTGACAAAACTGCACCCTCTGTCTCCACTCTGGGCACAAATATTACTTCAAAAACTTCAAAAGAAGCAATACTAGGAAAAGGCGTCTTGTCGGCTATGCTTTCTACAAAGTGGCTGACCTCAAAAGAATTAGCTGAATTAGCTGAGACGGAAGGTGGGTTCAGCAGCTCCTGTGAAGATACTGGAAGCTTAGCAGACACTAGGTCTTGAGTATAAAAAGGGGAGATTTTCATCCTCTGAGAAGCAGTCTATTCAAACCTCAATTGACACCTATAAGACAGTGAGTATGGGTTTAAAAGACATGTTCCACCACTTAATTTGATACCCACGAACTGGAAGAAAAACGGTCTGACTGAGGACGATATAAGCGGAATCATATTCAGGAAAGAGAGGACGGCCGGCGACAACGAGTTTTGGACTTTTCTTGGTATGTCACTTCCTAGATTTAGCATTAGATATCTGATGGGACTCGTTTACTTTTAGCTCGTGAAATTGGAGGACGTCCCTTGGCTTCTATATATCACTACGTACATAGGGCATATAACCCCCTAAAGCAGCAAGGACAATGGACAGCGGATGAGGATCAAGCTCTTAAAGCGTAAGAATTTCAGACAGTTGGTATTGTGATTGTACCCTGAAGATTTCTGCATGTAAGCGCTGTGGCTGCTCATGGTGAGCGATGGAAGATTGTTGGTCCGCATGTAGGCAGGACAGGATCCGACTGTCGAGACCGTTATAGAAATTATGTCAAGCATGGACACATTCAGAACAACGGTGAACCATCAAATGCTATGATCTTCTTCATATCTCAATTGACGCTGATACATTTCAAGGTCTTTGGTCAAAGGAAGAAGAGGATAAACTTATAGATATCGTGGAGTCGATGAAAGCAGTCACCAGTTCCACAGCCCAAGATGACTATTACTGGACGACCATTGCAGAGAAAATGGGTCATATCAGGAATCGACAGCAGTGTCGGACGAAATGGTATAGAACGAGATCAGGTCTGCTAGCAAATTACTTACATTTATACTCAACAGGCAAGACTCAATAGCCCCAAGGCTTTCAAACCAAACATCGAAAGCTAAGTGGAGCGATTGTGATACGATGACCATGTTATCCAAGTAAGTGATCCCGGAAAACACTTAGGGGTATGTCTTATCGGGTGTTAGGCTTGCGCAGCTGGACATTTCCGAAGAATCTGATGTTCAATGGGCTTCTCTGACCTGGGGTGGTTGGAGTGGTCATCGCCTCCAAAAAAGTTGGAAAAGATTAAAACGGAAAGCAAATCTGGACATTGTCCCGTTTAAAGGTGTTTTATTTGCTCAGTTATCCCTTTGGTAAATGTTTCTCACTGTGAAATGGGGATTCATAGATGCACTCAGCGGCTTGATCAAGATGGAAAGTGAGGCAGGCCGGAAATCCCCTCAGAAGTTCATTTCTCGAGAGTTCATCGACTCGGATAATGAGATTTGAAATTACATTATCTCCTGTACTAGATAGCTTCATATCTTGCGATATACCAACTTCGACCCTGGTAACCTTTTCATACCAATCGACATCACGTGCTTGTGTTCGAACTATGACGCAGTTCCACGCTCTCCACCATGGCCGATTCCATCTCCACCAAGCCGTCCGAAGATATTCCAACCACAAAGGAGATAGTTAAACGAACAAAAGAGGTCTTGCTATGTATCTTTATACATGGGTGGGTGTTGATTCACTCCTTATACCGTCCGCCATTAACAGAAGCATGACTGAACGCAACCTATCCTCTAACGTAGGTTCAAAGGCACTGATTCTACATTTGGTGGTAAGCTATACCAACCTGCCTTTATACGAGCCACTAATTAACGTTTCCCAAGACTTTCCTCGAAGACTTCAACATATCCTGGATGAGAGTATATCGCATATAAAAACAGAATGCATAGTTTTTCCTGCTTACGAGGTAGGTCCCTCTATATAGTCGATCACATATATATTGGAGGCTTACTCAAGTTACATTTGTGGGCAGACTAAAGGCGAATTAGTGCGTGGTATCGCGTCACCTACGGACCTTTTGACATTGAACTCGAGGCATCCCCCTATAGAATCACGCAACAGATCGCTTTGTCGATTGGCTCACAACACTGACTGTTGAGCATGAGGTCGCACAAGGGCTCGGGGGAGGTGCGGGTAAGGCTCGGATCGTACTATGCTCGCACTCTATGGGTGGACTTCTTGCTGCAGACGCCTGTCTGGCAATCGCCAATTCGCGTCCCGATTCTGGAGCCCCTTTATGGCCCCGAATAATTGCTTGCATTGCTTTTGACACGCCCGTAAGCTCCAATCCCAGCTTCGTCGACTTGGGACCCGCATGACTAGCCTATCTTATATCTTAGTACTTTGGACTTCACCCGTGGGTGTTCAAAAATCAGGCATCGAAGGCTCTGGACTATATAGAGGCTGCCAAAAATGTGGCATCTGGACTCAGTGTTCTAGGCGCTCTGGGCGGGAGTCTAGGATTTGGAGCCCAGAAACGGTCCCAGTCTGAACCACCGCGAGATACGGTGGCAGATACAGCAACGTCCAGCGCCATACCAAAGAATGAGTCGAAGACTGCGGCTGATGGAAGCAAGACTGACTCCAATACCAAAGCTTGGACACGGTTCTTGACGCCAACCACTGGGTACACTGCTGGTGGGATTCTTTTGGCTTCTGCCGCCGCTGGAACTGCATACTATAACCGCCAGCAAATTGGCGACAGTGTCAACTGGGCTCAAGACCATCTGAAGTATGTGGGGACTTTGTGGGATGAGAAGAAACTGGCGGGTCGAGTTTCGTCGATGATCAAGCTAAGCAAAGACAAGGCTGGGGGAGGAGAAGGGATTATTTTCCGCAAGTGAGGAACTACTTTTTCAACCTTCGAGATCAACCTTTCTAACCGCATCTTTGATCCACTCAGTTTCTATACATGCTTACCACCCAAGAAGCCGCGTTTCCCGACTCCACGGACATTCATCATTCTTCCCCCTCCGAATCCCCAATCGAGTAGTAATCCTGGGGAATACTTTTTAGCAGCTACGAATGGAATTGCTGACGATGAAATCACGGCTCACACAGGCATGTTCGAACCTGTTACCAACGATGGATACTTTGAATTGGGCCTTGGAGTGGTTGAAGTCATCAGAAATGCTCTAGGGGAATTGCCATTGTCTGACTCTGCCGCAGACAGTATCGTTGATGCTGGGGTCAAAATGGAGGAAGAGAGTCACCAGGAGAGTCATCAAGCTGCGGAGGAGACACAGGTTGAGCAGCCTTCGTCCTGATGATGTTCCCTTCTCGACATCGATGACAATACGAGATCTCCTATTTCAGCTACTGAAAGAATCATGCCGTTGGGGAGTGAATCGTAACGTTCAGATACGAACTAGAATCTTTCACAAATTTCCTAATTATCAACTGTAAATAGAGAGACCTGATGCAACAGATGGATGACATCGAAGCAACATTGGATAGTGCAATTTTCATAATTCCGATTGCAGACTATTAACGGTAACAACACAGAGCCAGAGAGTGGGGCATGATTACACGAAGTCCGTGAATGACAACAAATGACATGGTTCAAGCATGATAGGAAAAAAAGCACGAATAGCGAATTAGTCCAAATCCTGATCTCACCTCCTGGGAGAGCCGCTGTTACTCCTGCTTCTCGCTCTGTTTCTTATTCTTACCCTCGAAGTTGAGGGCTCTCCAGAATCACCAGTCCCTGAAGCACCATTATCCTGATGATTGCTTCCACTATTTCCCCAGACCGAGTTCCGCATAAAGAATGAACTCAAGCCTGATCTTTTCGTGGATGACGGTCCAGCAACGTTTCCATTTGGAGCCTCGTAATTTGAACTAACGGTTTCTGATTCCTTCTCTCTCCCTCTGCTAGCTGACCGACTGCCACCAGGTACGGTATTAGAAAGGGCATTAGCTACTGATTCCTCCAATGCCCTCAATTCTCTCTCGCGACTGGAACTTGGGTTAGCTTGAGGAGTCGACATCCAACTTTCGTCTCGATGATCGGATGACGACAGTGCCAATCTTTCCAGTGCTGCCTCTACGTTTGAGTTCCCATTTCTCATCTGATGAGCAAAGGTCGGAGGCGGTGGGGAGCCTGAAGCAGATCCATTCACGGATGAACCCAGCGCGAAAGCTGCAGCTGATCCGCTCGGAGATGGAGAAGGAGAAACAGTACCGTTCGCCATTGGAGTTATCCCGCTAGTCCATGGAGCGAACGACCACAAACGGCTCCCAGACGCAGGTACGTTATTACTTGGAAAATCTGGCGCATATTGGGATGTTGATTGCCCCAGCGATGCCGTGGCTAATATGGGACTCGTGGGATAGGTTTGTTGGGGAGGTGGAAATGTTGAGGGTATCTGTCCTGGGTTAGGACCACCGAACATGGTTGGAGGACCATGGGTTACGGGCGGAGAGGTGCCGATACCTTGATTCCAATGCCCATTTTCTTGCATTACGCGGTAACTCTGTTGAGGAGCTTGATCATACGAAGGTAATCCATTCATCTCAGGACCTGAGTTGTTACTTGGGAATGTCGCCGAGGGTGGAGGGGGAGGCACATACGCGTAAGTCGGTAATCCACCCCGTCCTGTAACCAATACGGCGGATTGGCTAGGTGGTATATGGTTACCAACGAATGAACCCATAGCACCGTTTCCCGGTACACTGGATGGTGCGCCAGTCCTCGTTAACGGAAAAGGTAAAGATCCTGTATTGAGCGGAGCAACCTGTTGTTGAGCGGCCACTTGACTGTGGAACTGCGGCGTTGGGTAACCGATACCCGAATTTCGGGAAGGTTGACCGTTGAGAACAATGGGAGCATTTGGGGGGACAATGTGGTGATAGTGATGATGATGAGTGTGATGATGGATCACTTGAGGAGTAGGTGCAGGGGCGGGTGCAGCGGCAAGGTTTGCATTACTCGGGGTAGGAGTGGCTGTAGGTGGCGTCGGAGCTGGAGAATGATCCCGATGACTGGTAATTGGTCCAGCTAATGAGTGGTGATCACCATTCCAGTTTCCGACTGTTTGGGAAGCTTGATGATGAGTCCGGCGAGACCGATGAGTTATAAACCCTCTTCGAAACGCACGATTACCCGGTAGAACAGGCATAGCACCAGGCATTGAATACAATCCATTTTCGTCACCGAGATCGAGTTCTCCTTCTCCATTTGAAGCGCCATACTCGGGAGTAATAGTGGGATCATCATCACTGCCATCGGCATCTCCTCTGCTCCCTGAATCTTGTTTTGCTTGCATATCATTTTGAAGATGTTTTCGAAGCTCATTCACACCTCTTCCAGAGTATACACAGAACGCAGCACGCTGGTTTGGAGTGAATTCCTAAGGTGAAAATGATATTAGCTAACATTTATCGCTTGAGGTTGGAGAACGCACAGTTGGTGCTGGTCTGCAATACTGCTGATACTCGAGCTTTTTGAATGCTGGTATTCCAGTCAAGCTTAGGTGAGTGAGTTTTGTCAACCGCATCAGCAAAAAGCTGATCGCTTGAACGGTTATGTTTTCGCAGTATGAAAGATGGATGCGTTCCAAGGATACTTGTTGCTCTCCAATCGAGTAAATCGCTTGATCCGTCAGGTTAGGCACCTTGAATGGAAATTTTGTATTAATGATTGACAAATCTTGTCAAAGGGACTGTGTAACTCACTCTGACAAGACCAACACGCCGCAGCTTAGGTAAGGCTGCAAGTTCAAAAACCGACATGTCGGTTAGAAGCGGACAACCTGCATTGGCAACGTGGTCAGTGT
>WSUA01000348.1:10836-22046 GCA_019633455.1 Tulasnella sp. 419 | reverse complement strand
CGTTAGCTTAAGCACAATTTCGTCAAGAAACCACACCATTGCTCTTTATTCATGTAAAATATACAGTGAATAGGATGCGAAGGAATCGCTTGCTTTGGAGCCGTCGACTCTAACATCACCATATCCGCTAACTGGCCTTCCTCCAAATCCACTCCAAATCACTGAGTGCTCTATCCTCAACCTCTCTATGGAGGTATCGTACAGCTATATCATCTGCGGGAGCAAGTTTCACCTTTTTCCCTTCATCACCAGTTCTTTTCACATCATACAACATATATCCATCTCCAACTATTTCCAACTTGGGTTGTAGCTTGGCGACGTTTTTAACCTCCATCCGGTAGGACATATGGTTTGATATCGGAGATTTAGAGGACACAGTATCATGCAGGACCAAGTGTTTCAACGAAGGCAAAAAGTTTGACTTATTCTGTTCAAACCTCGAACTCAGGTCCCAAAAACAAAGTGCAACCTTCACCCATGAAAAAATAAGGTTAAATATTCAGCCGTACCACAGATTATGTGCTCACCATTGCCCATACATGAAATTTGACTGTAATATAGATGGACTCCAATGAGGCTGGTAGAGCTTGAAGAATCCGCATTATTGATCTTGGCGAAAGCAACTGCAGGTGAAGCCGTAAAACCTTGAGCTTCAACATGTGCTGCAGTTGTGGTCCCCGCGCGGGATGTGGGTAACTCGGTGCAGGTATGTCCAACCAAAGCCGTTCAACGTTTGGTGCAGAAACTATGACAAAATCCACCACGCTAGTGAGATATGCTATGCCGTGTAGCGTAGAATTGCTTAATATTATGAAGACGAATTCTTTGAGATTGGGTAGACCAGCCACGGCAACAGGCGTTCGGAAGAGGTCTGAGGGGCCAACGTAACGAATGTCGCTTCTGAGATGAATGACCAGAGAAGTGAGGTTTATGGCGCGATCAAACACCATCGATGTCTCCGTAGGTGACCATGTATGCATTGTTAGATGTCGCAATTGGTCAATCCTGAGCGATGAGGGAAGAACCACCCCCTGGCTCGGAAGTCCCGTGTCTGTCCATCTATTAGGTGCAGGTGCAAGTACGAGATGGCGAAGAGTTGAGGAGCTGTGATGAATAATATTTGTGAATGTTCCTTGTGAAACCCCGGCGGGCATGTAGACCGTGAGCGAGTACAGATTACAGATTGCTACCCGATACGTCGAAGGAGTCGCCCTACCGCTATTCAATGATCTATAGTCACTAGGGCTATATGGAGGAAAGCTCTGAGTGAACTCACTGGATAATTAGGTTTCTCAGCGATTTAATCGTTGTAAGTGTATGAGAGACCCCGCGCGGCAATTCCATTTTGTTTGATAACCAGCCAAACGACACCAGACCTTTTGTACACAGAAGTGCTACAGCTAACTGGTCTAGTGCAGGATAAGCAACAATGATGTTTCCAGCGTGATAGTTGGGCGATAGAGAAGATGGCTTACGGCATAATTGCAACCTAGCGCGCTGGTCAGCCGTAGAAACGGTTATCTTCCTCACGTTATTTGCGAAATTAGTATCAACCGTGATACGATTTAGTATCTGCATTGACCGGCGGGTCTGCTTCTCATGAAACTTGGGAGAATGACGGCCTCCACAGAATGATAATCGTATATTCTCGAATACATGCGGCAGGGCGATGATTCGATGAACTCTGAAGAAAATCAGCATGAATCAGTAAGCTGATGCTTTTCTCTGAATATAAGAGTTTAGCGATGCTTGCCTTGAAACCTGGAGCCATGATCGAAGATCTTTCTTTGTCGCAGACAGAAGTTCAGATATCATTAGCCATATCTCAAATGGTAAATTTATGCTGCGTCTGATCTGAGGGGACGACGAGCCACTCATAGGCCCAGGATCCTCGACTGCATGCTGCGTCTGAGTTAAATCTGTCTTGTCTATTTGATCAAAGGTACTCCCAACACAGTGAGATATCGCATAGGAATCAGCCTTTGGTCCTGAGGCACCACAGTCTACTGTATGCAATTCATGGTTAGCGTTGCATTTAGGGGTACAAGCAAGGAAGCCTGGGACTTCCCTGGGGTGTCCGTGGGCATGGGATGAGTGAGCAAAATGAGTGAGCAAAATGAGTGAGCAAAAAGACGGGCTTTGTTAGCGCACACCGTTTTACCTCACGGAAAAAAGCCAACATCCCCGTTTTCGTCACAGTCACGCTTTCGTCATACGTTCATTTCCGAAATGACCTGTAAAATGAACTGTACCTGTTGTGCCACTTACGAAAATGTCAACGCCACATTTTGTTTACACGTGTTGCTCCTTTCCTATGAACCAATCACGGATCAGGCCATGATGAAAGTGAGGTATTAATACATGCTAAGGTACTAAGGGATGATAGGTCCGATAACATTTCGTCATGCAACGTTTCATTACAAGGTCGTCACTGGGTCTCATTAATCTCCCTACACATCCATTCCAACGAGTTCAATGAGTAATCCTGGTTTTCTCCATAAAGCTTTCTCCTTCTAATGTCATCCACAAGAACCAGTCGAACATGTTCTCCAGTTCTTATCACATCGAATAAATCATTTCCATCTCCAACTATCTCAAGTCCAGGATGTAGCTTGGCTACCTGTTCGATTTCGTGTTTGTTTTCCGTAACACGAGGACGATGGGGTGTCTCTTCTAGGACCAAATACTTTAACGAAGGTAGGAATGGTTTTGATTCATCTTGGTTTGCCTTGCTACCTTCTTCGAGGCGTTGCGCCACCTTGGAATCAAAGAAATATGGATTCAGCGAAACGAAGACACGTAAAGTATACAGGGCAAAGTGCATACTTACCTGACTCCACAGATATAACTGAACCTCGATGTAAAGCGCCTCCAGTGAGGTTGGAAGCTTTTCCATCATGGCGATCACGAGGTCCACTAATCCCTCGCATGTCTTGAAATCAAGACGCAAAACTCTAAGTTGAGACAGATCCCATAACTTCGATGATTCACTCGAAGCCAAAAAGAGTGATGTTGGTATTTTGATCCATAATCGCTCCACATTGGGGACTTCTTGGGATAGGAATGCCATCACCGAAAGGAAGCATGTCCAGTCAAGCCAATAATACCATACGTTGTCCGAAACGAGGAACGTGAATTCCTTGAGATTGGGCAAATTGGCAGTGGAACTTAGCTCTCTCAACACGGTTGAAGCGGTGTGGGTAATGTTCATGAGATGGATGGTGAGAGAACGAAGGTTGGCACCATGCTCAAAAACATTTGAGATGATGGGCCTAAGCATAGTCTGAATTGTGAGATGCTCCAAGTTATCTATGCTCGGCATGAGGGATGGATTCCCTGAAGTAGTTGATCCAATGGTAGGAGGTCGTAATTGGATTTCTGATGCGAGAGTGAGACTGCGTAGGGTGGAAGAGTTGTTATGAACGATGGTTGCCAATGCTTCTCGGGAGTCATTCGCATCGGGAAACGAGAATATGGAGAGTGAATGAAGATTTCGAAGTAGCGTCAAGTTGGTCGTGACAAGATTTCTCCCTCTATACGGACAATTAGCCAAGTGAGCACGTTTTGATTTGCACATTATAGACTCACCGGATGGAAAAGTGCCTCAGTGATGGAACTTTGGTTGAGAGCACCTGGACAACCTCTTTCGGTAGTTCCCTATAACCCAATAACCAGGTGAAGGAAACGAGTGAGCCTGCGTATTGGAGAGCATCGACCAAAAGGTCTATTGAGAGCATAACAGGTCAGTATAGACTCTATAACGGTAGAAAGCCATACGTACCACACAGCTTCTCGCTATGTCGGCTTTTCACCGCAAATATAGTTATGTTCTTCACATAAGCAGCGAAAACTGGGTCGAGCTTCATCCGCTCAAGAATTTCCCTTGAGCGAGAAAACTGTGTGCTAGTCTCCAATCTGCTGTTTCGGCTTCCGGCTGAACCTGATGCTGTTGCATCCCTCATTCCCAAAGCGAGGCGAATATCCTTGAAGACCAAAGGCAGAGCGATAGATCGATGAGCCCTAACGGAATCACTAGTTTCAAAGCAGTGATGAGGAATAATCCGGGATATGAACTTACCTCGAAAGGCTTAGCCAAGAGCTGTGTTCTCTTGGCGGAAGGTATTCCGATATAATTAACCATATCTCGTACGCCAGACTTGTGCTTCTCTGGCAGTGCGGAAGTCAGCCTTGAGCCTGTCTGATGTCTTGAATAAACTTGCCTGTTGAGTCCTTGCGGCCAATTTCGAAGGTCTTGGGTCAACCTTGCCAACGAATTTCGAGGTAGATTCACTCTTCCGCCAACTTTGAAGGATAGACTTTGTCTGTGGCACATCTGTCAAGCTCATCCGATTGACGTCGGCGTTCAAGTTTTGCGCTACCGAATTAGGGGTTTCTTGTTCCCTCTGAGCAGACAATGACAGCTGATTGGAAGTTGGAGGTAGCGAATTTAACCTCTTGATCGCGTGCTTGTTCTTCGGGTCAATCGTCAACACAGCACGCCAGTCTAATTGATGGAATGAGATCATCCATATTCTGCAAGAGGGTTTCTAGGCACACCTCTTTCAGCTCGTTGTACGTCCTTCAACTTGAGCCACGCAGCTCCTCTTAGTAATAAGCCTGTCAAAAGATGATTTTGTGTGGCTTTCGAATTAGTGACGACCTGAGTTAATATATTGATTGCGTCTTGAAAGCTGTCTCGCAAACTCATTAAATTGCCCTAAACCACAATTTTTGAATCAACCTCGTACCATCCATTGTCGATGGCTGATATGGCATTATTGAATGTATCGACTTCACCACTTGAAGGCATTAGACGATGGTTGAGGCCTGTAAAGGGGGATAGTGAGTACCTTGACCCTCAGGGGTCGGTGAGGAGACCGCAAAGCCGCCGGGATATCCGGCCAGAAGAGGATATTACAGCATGAATATTACGCATCATGCATACATCCATGGATGTCTCTCTTGGCAGTTGAGGCGCAGGATTGGAGCGTCGGCAGGCATTGACGAGTCCGTCACATACCTATATGTGTTTGACGAAAGAGGGAAAGCTAAAAAAGCGAGGAACGCCGGCGCTTGTGGAGATTTCGGCATGTTCGTAACTGTTTTTTTCACTCGGATGGTTCCTGGAAGCCAACACAGCCTTTGAACCTGGACTGGTTGACAATTCCCCCAGTCCTTCCTTGCCCGGCACCGCTAAAAATTGCCCTCGCTCCTCTTCCTTCTACCACCACCATTGTCTCTCGTTTAGATAGTTTATAACGTCTCAAATCCACCCTGGACAACAAAACTACTCCATAACTTGCTTCAATAATGTCTGGTCGAGGTGGTCCTACATATGACCAAGCACTTCTCGCCGATGCTCCCGAAGTAGGCAAGGATCAACGACAGGTGAGCCGTTTCCCCTTCGATTGTCTCGACTTAATAGCAATATTGACCAACTCCTAGGAAGGATACAATGTCGATTTGTTGGAAACGGGGCGGCCGGGCGGATCTCCAACGAATACTCATTCTCCGATACCCCCTGCTCAGTCCGTGATTGGACATCGTCCGTATAACGAGCCCAAGGATGGTTACAATGCCGGGTTCAATCACACATCCTACAGCCCACCAAAAAAGGCTCCCTTCTGGCGCTCGACCAAGGGAAAGATCCTCTTAGCCTTGCTCGCCATCGCGATCTTGGGCGCTATAATTGGAGGAGCTGTGGGAGGTACCGTTGGCAAAAACAAGTCCAGCAACAACGATACCAAGTCCCCTCTCTCCGGAAACGGCAATGGAAATCAAGGAGGTGGTGATTCATCAGGCGGGTCAAACGAACAGGGAGCAGATCCCTCTGCTAGCCGTGCTCAGTCCACTACCACTCGACCGCAGCCAGATGGCCCAGGTTCCACAACGGCATCGCAGGCTGGTAATGCTGCTGGTACACCTGTCACTACACCTTCTACCAATACAGTTGGCGTCGTTACCGGACTGCCGGCGACAGCTACCGTCGCCCCAGCTTTTGCAGGCGACACATCATAGGATGTTCCCATCTCATATGCTACAGATTCGTTGACGCAGGAAGCTGTGTGTATCCACCTATTTTATCCCGGTCACTCGGACTTGTAGGAATGTGTGGCTGGTTGTCCTTTATCATTTCATGGGGTTGTTTGATGTAGTATGCTCTACCTTTTTACACGACATTTTTGTTCTCGCCTTGCCGTATGCGCCTCGTCTTAGGGCATCACATGTAGTATTTTGAAAATATCCTCTTCTCTGGGTAAATTGATACCGCGGCGTTGTCTCTACACAGCACAACGCCTTCATCCTATTGTCCAGCAACGTTTCACTACTATTATTGTGCATTGACTAAGCGACATCCAGTAATCCTTCTTCTCACTCAGCCTTGTCCTCTCCCTTGGCCGCAGCAGCCTCTCTGGCCTCTCTTCTCCGTTTGACATCCCAATTATAACACCGGGCTGTGTTCACCTCCATTATTGTGATCTGGGTGTCCAAAAAGAGAAAAAGTTGTCATGACACGGGAAAGCCACTTGTGTGTGGTGGTTTCACTCGCCTGTTCCCGCAGGTATTCCAAGTCTTCGTTGGTGTGTTCCAAAGCAGTCTTAGCCGAGCTCAATTTACTCGTCAGAAGTTCCTCGGCTTCGACCAGTGTGTAGGATAACATTACATTAGCCTATTGGAACGATAAGCAACTCCAACCCTTTCGCTTTTTGTTTCGTTCGAAATTGAGAAGCTCACCCCCAACCATAAATAAACAGTATCGTTTTCGACTACTTCTGCTTCGGCATATAGCGTGTCATTTAGTTCAAACGTGGTCGTGAGCGGCTTCGAGGCCGCATCGCCTTCGTCCAAGTCATCCCCCTTCGAAGCTTCATCTTTGGAGCTCTGTAAACCCCAAATATACGTTCGTATCCGATGTGGAGCGTCATTTACGAATATTTGAATATTGAGATCAGCAAATCAGTATCAAAAATTCGGAAAATGACTCAACTCGTCGTGACTTGAGATACTTGACCATACTCAAAGTCTTCCCTACATCAGGTATTTTCTCCAATAGTCCCTTTTTCTTCTGATTTAGATTAAGTTCCATGTATCTATATTTACTGTTAGAAGTCCCGTTGCGACAAAAAGGTGTCCCATTAGTTTTTTTCTTTTTTCCGAACAGCCGCACAGGATTTTTCTGTGTACCATGGATACGTACGCTATAGCTTGCTGAAATTGCCTTAGAGTGCTCTCGACTTCGGCATCTGGACCTCCTACGTGTGCTTGTACATCTTCCTGAGTTCAGAGGATAAACATTAGCATGTTACATTACATTCCCTAGGCAACTGAAACACAACGACGAATTCGTGAAGCCCCCCCAGAACAAAGATTATGCGATCATGTTTACGACGTAATGACCAGCACGTACAATGAAAGGGGCCCGAGGGATACCTCTTGGGTTGGTTTCGATTTCTTTTCCGGTAGTAGACATGGAAAGTTTGAGTCTAAAACTCAATAAAAGTTCAATTGTATGTACGACGCGCCCAGTCACACACACACACGCACACTCAACACAAGGAATTTTTTTGAACGGGAATGGTACTTCCGTCATGATTCATAAGATGATATGTAATTAAAACATCGTCATCGAGAAACAACAAACACAGGGAGAGGCAGCTACGTATACCCTACGGCGCCGAGAAAGGAATACGAATGGATGATGGGAGGGCGGGGATATACAGGTGATAGGTAGGGTGGGGGGATTTGGGTGGTAATCCAATTACAAAATACAGTGGGTTGTTGCGCCATTCACATGCGCACGAAAGAGAGATCAGATCAGAGACAGAGAGATGATGAGAAAGAAGGAAAAAGTAGTCCAAATATGGTATGTATGTATGTGTGGTTTTTTCAAGCGACATCGTTTCCAACCTGAGAAGTCTGCTTGTAAGCCTTCTCTGGTTCTCTCGGTGGGATGAGATTGGAAGTGACATCGAGTTTATGAGCAGGCGCCGGTGCAGGCGGTACTGGTGTAGCAAGGTCAACTTTTTCGTCATACTCGTCATTCTCGTCGGAAGTAGTGGATGTGGTTGGACTCCAGTTCTGCTTGTGAGGCAGAGATGAAGTTGTTTGGGAGGTAACGCTGTGGAAGGGAGGAATGGAGGAAGTCATTGCGCCTGAAGCACCTGGTCGAGCAATCCTGTAAAAGACAATAGACGGTTAGACAACTGTGTTGAACAACAAATTATGAAAACACAACGTACCAGGATGCGCCAGGAGCCACTTGTGGTTTTGGTCTGAAACCGAAAAGACCAACAACAGTCCAGAACCATTTCTTGTAGAAGACACCCGATTCGCCAGCAAGTCCAAAGAACAAGAAGAACAAAAATCCGTTTGCCACCAGGGCGTATCTTGTAATGTTGATCATGAAGAGAGATTGAGGGAAGAGTTTGAAGAATCCCCATGGGAATTTCTCGACACGGTTGAAGTTGTAGTGAGTATCAGCCCAGGAGATCCATGGGTTAAGACCCAACATGCAGTTGTTGATGAAGATGTAAAGTGCAAAAGGGAGTGTGAGGACGAGGTCCGTTCCAGCGAGAGCCATCAATCGGAAGTATCGGTTGACGGTCAAGCCAGTGTTGGCACTCTGAAGAATGTCGTTGAATTGCTTGCGTTGACGGAGGAAAGAGCGAATAGCAAGTACTAAAAAGGGAAATGAGTCTTGTATTACACTTTCTGATGTTGATTGACTTACCAGCATAAACGAGAGAAATGGCGCTGAGCAAGATGGGCCAGATAAAGATCGTGGCAAGCGCAACTGGGGTGACATAGACGGATGGGTAGCATCCAACGTTCTCGATGATGTCGTATCGGTGTCCCTGATTGATACCATCTGAAGAAACGGTTAAGACAAGTCCCAAATTGTCAATGTATGTAATACTTACGGAAAACCATCAACAAAAGAGGAATTCCAACACCAATGAGGAGATCAATTATAGCTCTCTTGCGATTCTGTAATCACATGTCAGAATTTACCCAAAGTGATAGCAGATAATGTACACATACATCGCGGCTCGTGATCGTGACTTGCTTAATCGAGGAGATATAATACAGACGCATGTTGATCGTGAGAGATGCCGCTGGTTGTGCCGCACTAATTCCAAAATTAGCATCACTCGCGAAATTCAGAACGATGGCGAGACCAACCTCATAGCAACCATGAATTTAGTGTTGATATCACACCAAGCAGGAGCTTTGTCGGCGAGAGAACCTTTCCAGACGACGGAATCTACACCATAGATTACAAGACCAATGACCTAAGGTGGTTGATGAAATCTTAAGTATTGAAGAGGCCAACTCATGTTCGAGAAATAACTAACCGTCCATCCTAGGAAGAGGAGAGTACCGGTATTCCTGTTCTTCCAGTGCCACGGCGAAGGCAAGAGGCCCGCCACTAGAGAGAGAGATGCCAAAACCGGGTAGAGAGGATAGGTTGGGTCAAGCATGATCGGCGAACGTGTTGGAGGAGGAGTGAGAGGCGATAGGGAGATGTGAGAGTGGTGGACGGTTTACCATTGCGGTTTAATATCAACTTGGACAAAGGAGGTCGAGCAGACACCGACGTTGTGCATTAGACAAAGTCCTGGCTGAGAGGCTATCGTGAATTGAAGCTCCGAAGTGTAAAAAACACAGTCCTACCGCGCGATCGCTTATTGTGCGCTGATATCCGTCCCCATGTCCGCATACTCTCACCCTATTTACCTCCGCTCTGATACCGCCATCCTATAGCAGATCTAGGCACATTGTTGTATCGTTGTTTTGGAACAGGGTTCACCAAAAGAGATGCCTACGCCTTGTTCAAGTAACATCCTCACATCCCTCAGATCATCATCCAGACCCCTTGCAATGTCGTCAATGCCAACCGGCGGCAAGAAAATCCAAGAGTTTCCCGCCACTGAGGCCACCAAAAGGCCGCCTCTCAGCTCTAAACGTTGAGATGAGTCCCACGCCTCTCCCTAGTAGAGACCCTTCAGGAAGCGCGTCACCTCATTATCTAAACTATAAGCTCCTGTGCAATCTCTCTTGGCGGGTAATGGTGGTGTGATGATCGGATCACCACCCGACTTCTTGGTGAGCTCCTCCATAAGTCCACCGTCGGCGGCATGGGATGATCTCTGCTCACGTTTAGCCAATTGATTCCTTAAGAGATTAGTACAAGTAGTGTTCTCGGAAAACCTTGCAGGTTCCGGTTTCCTGGAAACAGCCATGTTCTGTTTAGTCTTGTTTCGACACCCTGTTGAACAACTGGATAACCAACTCTTTCATGAATCTGAACAACAGCTTGTCTAAACAGGCGGTAGATATTTCATGAGTCATTATGGATCCCTTCCTTGTTAGAATAACAACTCGTTGTCTATGGACCATACGTATTGGCAGGAGAACGATCAACCACTCGACCATTGTCCGTGAACGGATTTAAAGGCGTTACTCTTGAAGGCTTCCCATCATCACCTGGACTTGATCAGAGGCTGCGTTGGTTCAGATTCCGTTCACCGACGAAATCTAGCCAAGATAACGATACCTTAATCGAAGCTCGACTTTTGCCGCACATGGGCCGAATGAAACCCTGGCTCAGAGTCCTGAGAGAGAATCCTCATGTCCAACGAAGTCCCATCGTATCACCACTGACGTCAAGCAATTAACAGTATCAGAAGGTAAATATTACAAGATTCCGGTTGGTCTGTGCGAGTGAACTAGATCGCATGACAAATTGGCCTTGGCTAGATTTGTATATGTGAGCATGAAATAAAGGCGCCTCAGGATTTTCAGTGGATAACCTCATTTAGAATATTTTGCCTACCCATATGAGCCACCTCTTTGAGGATCTAAGCGCCAGCCAGTGCAACGATGTTATTGCAGAGAATGGACGAGGTGGGTGCTTACTAAGCAGGGTGTCGAATTGTCCAGCGCAACGGTTCGATCTACTCTGTGCAAATCGCACAGTTCACGTATTGTACTGGGGCGTTTAGCGGCGAAAACAGACCACTATCTACTCTTCCTGTTACCGCCTCCGACCCGCCGACATTGAGCGATTCCAGGTACTCCAGCTACGACTTCAGCAAAAGCTGAGGATGGGTTCAGCTATGTGAGAGTATAAGATGGGTAGCAACTACCTCCTTCCTTTGTCAAGCAGCCCTTGCATTACTCACTCACTCACTCACTCACTCACTCAC
>WSUA01000347.1:10890-22096 GCA_019633455.1 Tulasnella sp. 419 | reverse complement strand
TCATGCTATTTTGATGCGGAATACTACCTTCTTTACGGATATTTCGTGCCAAGTCTTGTCTTTCAAGTAATCATCTTCTCGCTCACGATATGGAAAGCGAGGCAGCATAGTAAGCTTTCTGATAACCATTGCCTATGAAGCGTAGCTGACGATATTATTCGCTGACATTAGTATCGGCTAAGCCCGAGCTATCACCGTTATTCGAGACTTTATACAGGGATGGTTAGTATGCACCCCGAAATAACCGATTAAGGCTAAACGAACTTCCTTTGTTCAGGATTCTTGTTTTTTATCGTCGTGTTTGGTGAGAACCAGGTGAATTTAGTATTAGGGATCATTGATACTGATAATATTTTAGCCATGACTCTTGCCAATCATCTGGTCTTTATTCTGGGCTCTGTAAGTTTGATGCAGGTCTGGATGGCGTACATGAGGCTCAACTCCCTTTTTCCATAGAATGACTACAAGCGTTTATTGAATGTGTACGTTAGTAATCACATCTCTCGGTACCAGCAATACTTATTCATGGATGACAGGTTGCTTGAGGTTCTGACATCCATATCCTGTAACCGGCTTTTCTTGAATCTGCATGCAAGCAATACCGCAGCAGGATCGGCGGGGAGGACAACAACTCCTATGGAGATGAGCACTTTCCGAGCTGCAGAACCAGCTGATGAAGCAGCTCAAGCGGGCCTCACCGTAAGGTCGATCGACAGAGCGACAGTGGGCACGCGAGGCAGTTTCAACTTCCACGAGTTTTTGCTAGACGAGGAAAAAAGAATGGGGCAAAATACCAAAGCCTGAAGCGCTCCGTGGATCTATTAACGTTATTTTCCGGATCTATATCCTTTTGTACTGTACATTAGTGTAACGAGTTGGACTAGAAGTTGGTAGCAGCCATGATTTGTTGGGCAATTGATCGAGGGTTTGTTTTTTGCTTTGACCATGAACAGGGTATAAAAATTCCCATTATAACTGATTGCTAAACAGTGCATTGATCTTTACATCAAAAAGTTCTGATCGAATCGGCATTTCAAGAGTATGGAATGGGTTCTTCATCACCGTATCTGCGTAGGCCTCGTAGACCCTCTGCAGCATGATTTCTGCTGTACCATCATTGAGAGAGGTCAATAAAACGAATTTAGTGCCTGTAAAATACGGGTTTACGTCAAGTAGTTGGACAAATACAATTGGTGATTACGCACCCGTGGAAGTCAGGTGGATAGTCATTTTGAAGGTCTCCCCTTCGATGACCTGCGCTCCCGAGCCACTCCCTGTCGGTGAAAGTCTACTTGTGATAGCATGAATTCCATGGAGTGTACCGGCAAGAACCAGATACTCGTTCGAGGTAAGAGGTGCCAATCCACGATCAGGAATGGTAGGAACTATTATATGTCTGATTTCAAATGATTCTTGTTGATTTGATATCAGTGCTTACCAGGGAAGTTCTTCTGATAGACTAATCCTCCTGCTTTGTTGATCACCCAAAGCCCGTATGCCACCATGATCGTCGAAAATGACTGTGACGAAACATTATGTGACAGTTCCTGTCACGAAAGTTAGTCGCTGTTCGAATTTCGACTGAAACCACCTCACCGCCTTTGCTTTCTAAACACATTCCTTAATGGCAGCTCTCGCCAGGTGAGATCCCACCACTCTTTCTTCTAGCAAGTATACTGATTACTGTGAAAAGCGTCCTTCCTACACCTATCTATACATCTGTTTCTGATGACGAAGAGGATGTTGGACCAACATTTGAAGACGCTCCAAGAGTTGTGATTCCTCCATATGGCCAGCGGAATGGATGGAGACCTAGCTCTCAAGCGCACTTTGCGGATGGAGGTGCTTACCCAGAATGTCATGTTGCTCAGTACCCACTTGATATGGGGAAGAAGAAGGTGAGAGCCACAATTTGATTTAGCACAGAATCCGTATCTCATTAAGATAACGCCGACCTAGGCGAACGCTGGTGGTACACTCGCCCTTCAAGTTGATGGAGAAGGCAACGTTCGCTATGATGCCATTGCTCAACAAGGTCATCGTGATGGCCGGACGGTGCAATCTCAATTTAAGGACCTCGTTCCTCTGAATAACCGACAAGACCTCACCGATGCCGACCGCTCAATGGATCGCCCATCAGAGGAGGAGGTTCAACAAACAGCAGAACGAACAAGGCTTGCTTTGGAGAAACTTGTCAATACTCGAATAAAAGCTGCTCAACCAAAGAATGTTCCTGATAGCCAAGGGAAAACAAACTTCATTCGTTACACTCCTGGGCAGCAGGGAAATAACAATCCTGGCGGTCTGAAACAACGAATCATCAAGATGACCGAAGTAGTGGAGGATCCACTAGAGCCACCCCGTTTCAAACACAAAAAGATTCCCAGAGGGCCACCTAGCCCTCCACCACCCATCCTTCGTAGTCCTCCTAGGAAGGCTACTGCTGCCGAGCAGAGAGAATGGTCGATACCTCCATGCATCTCCAACTGGAAAAACAACAAAGGTTTTACGATTCCGCTTGACAAACGTCTAGCGGCTGATGGGCGAGGTTTGCAAGATGTGAGTGTGTTCTATGCTTTCTTTCAGCTAATCCTACTTTACTGGTTTGTCGCTCATCTTGATTTGCCCATCCGGACCTCTGTTTGATATAGGTACACATCAATGATAACTTCGCTAAGCTCTCCGAAGCACTATTTGTAGCCGATCGTCATGCCCGAGAGGAAGTACGACAGCGAGCTCTCATGCAACAGAAGATTGCCCAAAAAGAAAAGGCCAGCAAAGAAGAACATTTGCGGTTATTGGCTCAACGAGCACGAGAAGAACGTGGAGGTGTTGCACCGGCTGCGCCTAAAACGGCCGCTATGCCTAATTCTTTGGCACAATACGGAAGTGACAGTGAAAGTGGAAGCGGAAGTGGAAGTGAAGCAGGTTCTGATCGTGGTGAGGACGAGGAGGATGAAGATGAGCTTGACGATGAAGCCAGGAAGATACGTGATCAGATGAGGCGAGATAAGAGGCAACAGAGGGAGAGGGAGATGAGGATGAATAATATGGGCACGGAGCAGCGGGCGAAGCAATTGGCACGGTAAGTCCCCGAGCTTCGATGTTTCACTTCTTGTCTTGCTCACTAATGTGCTCTTAGACAACAAAATCGAGACATCTCCGAGAAAATTGCGCTTGGTCTCGCCAAACCTACGCTGTCGAAAGAATCAATGCTCGACTCCCGTCTCTTCAACCGCGAATCACTTTCTACCAGCTTCGCCGACGAAGATTCGTACAATCTGTATGACCGACCTCTTTTCCACGGATCCTCCGCCGCGGCAGCCATATACAAAGCACGTGGGAATATCACAGAAGGAAACGATGAATCCTTCGGTGGAGGAACGGAGGAAGGGATCTCAAAAGCTTTGGATAATGATCGGTTTGGATTGGGAACCGCTGGCGGTCGTGGATTCGAGGGTGCCAATGAACAAGAAGTTCGGGAGGGACCTGTTCAATTTGAGAAGGATACGTCAGATCAATTCGGCGTTGAAAAGTTCTTGGATGAGGCCAAGAAAGGTGCGAAGCGAGGACTGGATACGAATGTGTACGTATTTGTCGTTATATTGTCTTGAGAGGGTAGTTTTGGTTTCTTATGATGCTTATCCTTTACCTTAGATCTGGATCTCGTAAACGACAGCAACTGGATAGGGCGGGAGATGAAGACTAGAGGGCTTGTTTGTACGATATTGTCAATAGTTATTATTGTGTTTCTGTTCACTCGGCTCCGTCCTATCGGGATGTTTTAATAGTGAGAAAGGGCAATATATTACGACCTGACTCATGACAATACGCGGCTGTTCGCTTGCTACTAAACAATGTTCAATAGGTGAGGGTCTCAGCCATAGCGTCCACCATTCTAATAACATCCGGAATGTAAAACTTTTCGTAAACGAGTGGAACCGGAGTGCTAGGGACATCAATCAGCTAAGCGTCAAGGCGGAAAGACTCGAAGATGGCAACTCACTCCCAACCTGTGACTCTCCTTATTGGAGCCTCTAGCCGTAGGAAACATCTTTCTGTAACAACAGAAGCGATTTCTGCTCCGACGCCCCCAATTTTTCCAGCCTCGTGTAATATCAAGAGCCTTCTCGTACGGTTCACGCTTTCCACAACAGTTTCAACATCCCACGGAAGAATTGTGCGTAAATCTATGAGTTCTATAGATGCCTTTCGAAGGGATTCTGGTATCAGGGATTCAAGTTGGGGAGGGGGATTTGCAAGAAGCGAGATAGCAGATTGAGCGGTGTAGAGTGGAGTTCCATACGTGAGGACGGTTAGATCTGATCCCTTGATTAGTGTTTCGGCTTTGGAAAGCGGTAAGGTATATGCGTCTATTGGTACTTGTTCCACTGTAGCGACCGCGGTATTAGCCGACGTGAGGAATAGTTCATCCTATGATGGTTCTCACCTGCTGACCGATATAGAATCTTGGGCTCAAGGAAAATGACGGGATTAGGATCATTAATTGAAGCCAAAAGTAGCCCTTTGGCCTGGATTGGGGAACGAGGGATGACGATCTTTGGAGTGGGAATGCGGTCCTCAGCAATTGCCCGATTCGTGATTAGTCTCTAGGGACGTACCTTGAGGCCCGCAGCACCCATGAAAAAACCCTCTGGAGATTGAGAGTGATATAAACCACCATGTCCAACTGACATGGTAGGAGAGCGGATGGTGAGTTTTCCTACATTGAATTGATTCCCTGAACGGTAACGATACTTGGCGGCTTCATTCACAATCTTTCAAGGTGAGAGTAAATATCAGTAATAACATCAAATCGATGAGAGGACCAGCTCGTACCTGGTCAAATGCGGGAAAGATATAATCCGAGAACTGGATCTCAGCAATAGCGGTATGACCCATTGCAGCAAGACCTATGCCAAAGCCTGCAATACCTTGCTCTGTCAGAGGTGTATTGAAGACACGGTCGTTGCCAAATTCCTCTGCTAGACCCATGGTACAACGGAAAACGCCACCAAAAGCAACATCTTCGCCAAAGACAACAGCCGTGTCGTCCCGTTCAAGCGCATTGCTGTAATTTGCTGGTGAGAATCGATGCAAATACGAAGAAAGAGAGTATTAGTGACTCACTTCATGGCATCTCTAATAGCCTGATAGGTATTCATCTTTCTCGTTTCACGTCCAGAAACGATCCCTGAGCCAGAAGATTCATCATGATCCAACCAACTAATGCCCGGTGTCTTGAGAGCAGAATCCCGTGAGGTTCGTAATAATGGAGATTGCCCCACCGATGTAGAGTGTCCCTCTGGCGGAGGAGGCCCGGAGGAGGAGGGCCTAGCCATGCGGGGAACCTGACAAAGTAAAGAACGCGCCAAAATGATGTCAATATCGTAAGGTAGAAAAACCATTGGAATGAATTGCTTTACCCTTGTTGCAGCAGAACGGAGAGTACGAGAAAGCAACTTTGTCGCTGTCATGGTTGTTGAGAGAGAAAAAAGGATGTCGACGTTGAGTGTTCTCGTGAGCAAGTTGAAAATGTTGGATCCGGAGCTCACGGCGCCGGCATGTCGGTACGAGGCGGTGACGTTTACGGACATAACGGTGTTTTGAGACGCGAAAACGGACCCTTGAAATCGTATGGGACGAGATGACCCCGCAAATGTTGGATTCGGTTGAAATCTCGTCCAGGAACACCTCATCATTTTCTCTATCAGTCGCCACTGCAACTCAGACGATAATCTCAACGACGTCTCTGAAATTCTGACAGTTGTTTATATAAACTGCTGTATTCACTATCTCGTCTCACAACGATCCCCTTTGTATATTTCAGCTGGTCATCTCGGACGACGTTGAATACCGTATGTATCTCCACGATTCGTCGCTATCATCGTCTAATCACTTGCTCAGAACACAGACAACTATGGACTCAGACTCTTCCTTTGTTGGTCCTGAAGGCGTCTACTCCCTGACCGAAGAGCACAAGCCGTCGCTGTTGCACAGCACCTTTGCTCCAGCAGCGGGGCTCCAACAACCAGGGACTGCAACGAGAGCATCGACCGTACTCGTGCACTTTCCCCCACCAAAGGCATCCACCTCTCAGGGATTTTCTCTCCTCGGTGGCAGCAAAAGCGACAAGAAGGATCAACGTCGCGCTCTCAATGCCTCTACAGCAGTCCCCTCAACTTCCACCGGTCTCGTTCAACCTCATCAAGACAAGGATGAAAGTGTCTCAGGCAGCGATAATGCTGGCGATGATCCAATTGCAGCCAATAATATCGACTATCATCCTCAGTCCGGAGATCCATCGGATCATCATCCTATTCCAGTATCCCCATTGCCTACCACTCTATTCTCACCCCAAATTGGGAATACCTCCTCAAAAAAGAAGTCGACCAGAGCGAAAGCCAGTCTCAGGACCACTACCTCTAGTTTTGTCACTCGCGTCCATACAATAGAGGGGCTTTCCAAACACCTTTCCTCCAAGACTGGCGACGTTAGCTTTATTTTCTACAATTCCGTGAAAACTTTCTACTGGGCCGAGACGGATGCAAAGTCAAAGGTGAGTTCCACATTGTGCAAGTCTTGGCGCTTATTCAACTTCAACATGTTACACAGGAGCCTTTGGGTCGATTTACCTTCTCGGCTTGGCCAACGTGCCACGACGTAAACCAAGCGACCGCGTCCTCAACGTGCATAGACATCATTATCGGGTTTCACACCGGTGATTTGTTGTGGTTCGGTCAGTTCCGTCCTATACAATTAAAGCTATTCAGTTGAGCCCCTGCTCACACCTTCTATTATGCCGTGTGATCATGCCCGCAGACCCCATCTCGATGCGTTATGCCCGTCTCAACAAAGCTGGCTGTATCACGGCATCTCCTTGCACAGCTGTCCGCTGGGTACCAGGCTCCCGTAACCTATTCTTAGTATCGCATGCAAACGGTACTATAATAGTGTACGATAGGGACAGAGACGATTCACTATTCCAACCCAACCCCGTGCCTGTATCATCCTCATCTTCGTCAAATAATGGGATGAGCAACTCGATATTAACCTCGTCTTCCGGCCCATCGGGCAAACATACTGCGGAGGATTCTAACGGCATTGTTCAGCCGCATTCCGCTGAAGCAACGTCAATGACCGCAGCAGAATCCTCGTCATCAACATCAAATTCGTCATCCTCACAGCCTTCATTCCATGCTCAGGGAGTCAAAACTGTCAATGGACAAGAACCATGGGATCCATTGGAAAACATCTTCGTCACTCGGCCCGGTGTATGGCTGAATGATTCTTCCAACCCTATGGAATTTGCTTCAGAAAAGGAAAGACTTGAAAAAGAAAAGGAGAACAGCATTGCTGCGACCAAGAATCCAGTTAGTCATTGGCGAATAAGTAAAAAGAGCGTCTTTGGTGAGTAATATGGTGTCATATGACCTCTGTCTCTCTTAATTTGATAAAATTAATGTAGACTTTGCGTTCTCTCCTGATGTGAGATATGTTGCAGTGGTCGGAGAAGACGGGGTATTGAGAGTGATTGATGCACTATCCGAGAAGTAAGCCGATCAATCCCTACTGCGATTGATTAGATGGCTTGAACCCTTATCTGATAGGCTTGTCGACTCGTATGCTGCCTATTTTGGGGCGCTGAGCTGTGTTGCCTGGTCCCCTGACGGTCGATTCATTATCGTGCGTTTTTAACCTTGCTTGTTCCAAAACCTTAGATCTCATCACGGGTATGAATCCAGACTGGTGGTCAAGACGATCTGGTAACTATATTCGCACCGTTCGAGCAACGTGTTGTTGCTAGATGCCAAGGCCATACGTCTTTTGTCTCAGCAGTGGCATGGGATCCACTGAGATGCGATGGTCGAACTTATAGATTCACGAGTGTGGGAGAGGATTGTAAGATAATACTGGTATGTCTGTTGTTCGCTTCATCGAGGAGAATTGCACTTTAACTTCCGAATAATCAGTGGGATTTCTCTAGTGGATCCCTACATCGGCCGAAGCTGCAGGCAGCACATCATCGTTCGTCTATTTCGTCTCAGTACTCGCTAGTTCTCAAGAGCCGAATGGGTGGTGACCCTTCTCTGGCCCATATACCCAATATGGCACTCTCAAAACATCATGTTGCGCCTTCACGAAGCGAAGTAGCTATCTTACAACCTGTGCTTGTGAGTGCAAGAACTCTTTGAGTCCTCACCATATGGCTGACTTTGATCCGACGTCAAAGGTCAAGAATGTGACAGGCGATATATTGACGGACATTTGTGTACTACCTATTGCGTTACTGACAGTTAGCCGTGCAGGTACGATCAAGGTTTGGTCGAGACCTCCACCCCCTGTCAGATCATCCAAAAATGGAAAGAGCAAGAAGCTGGACGGGCTCTATTCCGCACCGGGCAGCATCCGAGTAGCAGGGTAGGATTGATTTATACGCCACTTCATTTGATTTGTGAATTCGTTATCATGTAGATACCATTCATATATCTGTTATCTTCATTCAAAACTTGTAGATATGTGATTACTTATTTCGAAGGACACAATGTTTAAACAATTCGCCAAGAAATTAGCAAGCTGAGTTAATGCGTCAATAGAAGAGAAAAATAGAGTTGCGAGTGAAGTAGGTAGAACAATTCTTCTAGCCGCGTGGTATGTAGAATTCTCGAAGTATGCACAAACGAAGATGATAAAGGTACAGACAATGCCCATGTGAAGTACGAGAAGGCAATAAAAATGGTACAAAAAAGACCTGGTGGATTTCAGGGGTCAGAAGCAGAATATAGACTACAATGAGTGTGGAGCACGGCGCTGGACACCGAGTTGAAACGCAAAATGTCAATAGATGTAAGCTGTCGTGAAAGAACCCGCGAGTACTACGTGGTCCCCGAGTCTGCTGTTACTTCCACGTGACACCGTCTGGCGCTTTCCGCGTGCTCCTCGGAAACTGATATATGTACGCGGGATCCCTTGGTATTGGAAGGAACGCCTGAATAGGTCACCCGGAGGTATATGATGAGGAGGTCCGAGACGAAGCCGCGCCAGAATAGTACAGCCCAAGCCCATTGCCCCGAGGATCATTCGAAGCATTAGAGATGGTCGGGCGAGTTCGGTGGCTTGGCGTGTAGAACCCGGTCTCAAGATGCTTTCGCCGCTGCTTTGAACGATCGCGGTGGGCGACGTGGGCCTGATCCATGGCGTGCGTGGCGACCAATATCTGTAGTTCATTTCGTGAATATTCTTAAAAATAGTTCAACTTCCTCTTTTGGTAACTTACCGAAAGGGTTCGATACATTGCGTCTAAGTCGGAGTAACCTATCTGAATGGCGTTCTTGACATCCTTTACGTTCTTCTTTTGCCATTTGGAGTCTTTCTCGTGTTCTATAACCTCACGAAGTAACGCCGCTACGTCGCGTTGGAGACTGGTCGGTCGAATCGGACTGGGTTAAGACGGAATATTCAAAGGGAAAGACTCGGTGCGATGCACTCACCAGAAAAACCTTCTACCCTGACTAGCCGAAACTGCTCCTGTCCTCATTCCGTGAACCACCAGAGGCGACGCAGTGTCGATACCATGCCTGAGAGATACCAAATCACTCCTTGTCTCGCTCTCTGGGCCAAGGGGCAATCCTCCTCCAAATCCAAACAACATTGTTCCTTCAGTTGAGTGGGATAACCTTGCTCCGAAAAAGATTAGACACGTCGAAACCTGTCCGACTATTATGGCCTCACTCAGTTGTGTGAGAGGGTGAGGGGAACAGAGGGGAGAATTCACCAGAAGTGAGACCAGGGAAATGTCTGGCTTTTATATGGTCAGCATGGAGATGTTGACGTGGAAGGCAGAGGCGCGTGGTTGTCGGGCTTCTGTCGCTGCTTGGTTGACACTTTGAGAACTTCCGAGTAATTGGCCAAGAATATCGCTTGGCTGTACCTATTAGCACAGCTTCTCATGATATCATAGGAGTTCCGCCTGAGCCATTTTTTTCGAATCAATCAAGCCATAGTTCGGTACAGTAAGATTAAAGATTAAATGAGTGGACGCGAATATGGCTGCGGAACCCACGGTTTGGTCGCCGGTGGACAATCGGCCCAGCCGCCCAGGGTCTTGACCCCACCAAAGACACGACATGCCTCATTAAGGCCTTTTGATTCAATGCTGATCAGAAACATTTTCACTGGAAATTACGCTCTATTCATACAATAAAATGCAAACTATTCAACTGTGTTCTATGAGTACACTAGCCTCCCACCACAATCCCCACTCACTCCTGAAATGGGAATTTGGGAACAAACCTTCTAGGATAGTACAAGACTTTTTCGGCCTGCTTATCTTCCATTCTCGTGCGCAAGATTCCTTGAAGGCTTTTGATGAGTACATCTCGCGTGCCGCGGGTGACAATGGATGAATTGAAGGAAGCATGAAGGGAAAGATTCTTCTCCAATGACCCGCGAGTAAGAGTAGGGCACTGGTCGGGGTGATCTACCATGGGGTACTGAGGCGGAATGCTCACGGCGTAGTATGACACTAAATCTGTGGTTTTCCTGTAATCAATGGATGTGTAAGCTGAATAGAAAGACTCGCACCATCAAGGTATGCGTAGCATTTATCAGGGGCATGGAGGTATGTATCGCGTTCTTCTGTATCGATGGCGCTGCAGAGGCGTCGAATACCATGCATAGTAATACTTGTTCCTTTCAAGTCCAGATCAAGCAGCTTGCTGAATAGAATTAATGCGGGCGCGCAGTCGTCTGTGATGTCAGGGTTATCGGAGACAGTGAGGAAGATGAGAGAAGAATCCAAAGCTGTAAGGCGAAATATGCTAGAGGAAACATCAGGGCTCATTCTGAGGACATATCAAAAGGCGTGGACTAACGCCCCATCCTCTATTCCCGTATTCCGTAGTGACAGGCTTTGCAGTCTTCCTAGACCAAGTAATGGATTAATGTCTTGAGAACATAGTTGTGCGTGGTCTAAATTGATCTCCAAGAGAGACGTGAAACTACTGGGAAGACAGAAAGCTTTGGATCGGCGACAACTGAATGGTCGGCTGAAGATATCACTGACGACGTTAACGGGCCTACCTTGAAGGACTTGATTGGCATTATATAGCATACCGCAGGGATTCTCAAGGGATTTGGAGAGGGCAACCGCTGTCACTGGACTGTAGCGAAAGAGCGCTAGACTGTTATAGTTAAGATGTCCTAG
>WSUA01000347.1:0-10425 GCA_019633455.1 Tulasnella sp. 419 | reverse complement strand
ACAGCTGTGGATGTTGAGGCGATGTGCAGGATTCGATCTCTGGAGAGCAGTTGGTTTGTTTCGTGCCAGTTGGGGTGAGATTCTTCTTTTTGATAGCAAGAGGCATCGTGGCTTTATGGGGCGCGCTATGGGGAGAGCTGCTGGAGTCGGGAGTATTGTGGAACGCGTTGAGGAGTTCGAAAGCAAATGACTTATTAAAGGACTCGTCCGTGGTGCTTAATTGAAGAATATCATCCGCCGAAACCTGTGAGCACCAAAGTGGATTTTCCTCGTCGACCACTGGGAGGGATTGGATCTTGGTCATTCTTTGGGCTGTGACGAGTGATCGCTATTTATGAAAGGTTGGTGGAGTTTCGAGAATTGAGCAAACATAGACATGTGATGACAAACCAAAGACGCGTCGAATTCGCGTCGGAATCCCATAACAGTCTATATTGTTGTTTACTACAACCTAGCTTTCCAGTGTCTGTTGCCTTTCGAATCCAATATGAGGAAAACTGGTAATAATGATCATCGTGCATCGGTTGTCCAAGAACTTGATCTGACTAACATATATGATCAGCCGCAGCCCCTCGTCCAGATAAAACCACTACGAAGAACGCGTCAAAAGAATTCTACATGGAAGAGATGGAGGAGATGAATGAAAGTGATGTTGAAGAAAACTCGAATGACAGGTATGTGTGTGCAAAAACTATGTGCCATTTATCTGAGTCTTGGGTACTATGTGTAGCGCAGAAATGGCAATCCTTCTCAAAGCTATAACGTCGAAGAGCACAAGTAGAGACGCGCCGAGGAACGCAGCCATGAGCAAAAAGATCTCACAGTTCGCGGATGATGCCAGGGCACAGATCAACGAGGTGGAATCGGAGGCGCGAGCAGCTATGTGTGCCTCATTCTTGCCTCTGGATTCTATGAAACTGACGTCTCCCTGAAGGGAGAGAGTTCAAACTCGACTTTTAAGTTTGCAAAATCAAGAGCAGGATATTGACTGGAAACCTGTAGCTATGATGTTTGGAACTCGTACAGTTCGTCCGGACAAGTTAGTCCCGCCTGAATTTAGCTGATCCCCGGAAAGCAAGCGATTACCGGACTCCTGGATGCATATGACGTATATCTGGAAGAAAATGGTCCCAAACGAGAAGCTGTGATCGAAGATGTGGGGGCGGTAGGTACGTTGTCCTAATTGGCTTACTTGAAGTACTTGGCACTTTCTTGTCCCCTAGTCTCGAAACTTGCCTTAAAAAGAGCCAAGAGCAGGAAGAAACTTATGGACGAAGCAGGTAACATGGTGCAGGAGCTCATGGAAAATCAACAGGTGAGATATACAAGATGTTTCAACTAGAAAATCTATGATTGATATCGAGGGTCAGGTCGCTGCGGATGCAAGAGCCTTGATCGAGGGCTACAAGTTCCTCATGAAGCAATGAAGGGAAAGATTAGAGAATATTATAACAATACATAGCTCATAAGTGAATATAACAACAATGAATTATTGAACGACTGAATCAGTCCCGCAGTGTGTCTTCGCAATCTTCGCAGAACCTAAACAAATGTCACCTTCGTAAAACACAGCAATCTGGCCAGGTGGGACTCCCCGAATGGGGCCAGAGAATCTAGCACCTATGGATCCATCGGCTCTTTCATTCATGCATCAGTACCTGCACTTTAATCGCATAGGATTGGGCATACCCTGTGTAACCGGTGCAGGAAATCGGCTCCATACCCGTCCTAACTTGCACGGTTGCGGCATCACTTCCCCCAAAGAACCTATCCGCATCTTCTGGCCATATAAAAAGAGGCTCTTTCAAAGTTACTGAATGACATTGGAGCTGTGGATGATCCCTAAGAGAGGATTGTCTTGTCAATAGATGGCAAACAGAGCGGAACACTGAACTGACGGCGATGGTACAGCCATGATCGTATTGGTGGTTGGATCCTTCCCTGACACGTAGTGCTTGCAAGGCAGACCAGGTACTCTGATCGACTGTCCTATAGTATATGACCAGAGTCCTTGATGCTCTCCAATCTTGTGACCATTGACATCAACGATATGGCCAGGCGTAGGTTCTATATACTGAGCTATTCGGAGTTCAATACTTCGAGCAAAAGAGAATCACTCGTGAAGAAGGAAGTACTTACAAAGGAAATCATGAAACCGTCGCCTCTCGCCAACGAAGCAGATGCCCATACTCTCCGCTCTGGATGCAGTAGGCAATCCCTTGTCCTTTGCGATCTGTCTGACTTGTGATTTGAGAAAGCTTCCAAGCGGAAATAGCGCCTACACCATTTTTTCAGCACATCAATTACTTGCATGGAGCGGATGAAGGCGATGGCCGTACTCACAGAACGCAGGCTTTCCTCCGGCAATGAAGAAAGGTAGTAGGCCTGATCTTTTCCGCGATCCATGGCTCGTAGTAGACGTGGTCGTGCGACCTCTGCATGAGGAGAGGTCCACGAAAGTCGCGCGTAATGACCTATGCAATTTCTTGGGGCGTCAATGTGTGCTCTGGATAGGAGTCTGCCTTCATTCACCTGTAGCGAGCCACTGGGAAGGCATTGTAACCACCTGCTTCATAAGAGCTCCAAATTTGACTTCTCTGTTACATGAAACGTCTGGGTTGGGAGTGATCCATCCTGATTGCCAATCCACAAGTGATGGCTCAAATACACGATTCCAATATTGCCGCGATAGATCGATCTGTCCAGTAGTCAATACCACAAAGACACCGGCAAGTTGCTGTGATGCATACCATTTTGCAAGGTATGTCCAGCATTTTGCAGACCCTTTGAACATCCTCCCAGTCCTTCTCCCATTGACAACCAACGTCTGTCCCGGACTCGTCCCTCGTATCCCAATTTCGCATAAACACAGCTGACAAGTCATAATCCTTTTCTGCCAACAGAGCAGCAGTTACCGAGGAGTCGACTCCTCCGGACATGGCTACAACCACTGTTGAGATGGCGTGCATTAATTAAATAGTCGTGGTACCATGATTGAAGTAGGATTTTCACACCTTGATCTCCCTTTTTTGGGATGTGGCTCCCAAGTGCAACATGATGCGATAATCTGGTGAGTGAGCGAATATGTGATCTATGAATGGTAGAAATTTTCGAAAACATTAGATAGGTCTAACCTAGCTTGATGGGGAATAAGCTGGGTCCCACGTCGAAACTGTTTTGACCACAAACGTTCGACTACAAACACAGACATAGCCAGCACCGCTTGTTGACGACAGTTTTCCCGCGAGACTGCGGTAGAACTAATTATGAACCATTACATAGATCCGTAGAAGTTATTAAAACCTATGACGATCTACAAAGTTTGAATCCGCTCGTTTTGGTTACACCGAGGCCCCGAGGATACATGGAGCCCTTGTGGGGAATTGTTATCGAGGTTGGGAATTAGGTTTGCTTTATTGATCCATCCGTCGCATTTTTCTCTTCGCCTCAAGAACTTCGATTCCTGATCACCACGCCAAGTGGATGATCCTGCGCTTAGCATTCTTGAAATACCAATGACGGTGGTGAAAGGACGCCCAACTCTAAATAGCTTGAATAATGAAGCAGCTATGCTGTGCGACGTTATTTTTCCAGCGTGGTTTGGGTCCGCTGATCGAATGTTCCTTAAAAAATTTAAGCATAAGATAAGGTATCTAGGATACACCGCGCGACTTCGACCCTTACTCGCTCGGCGAGTAGCGGCGATGTGTGTGACGCCATTGTGACAACACGGAGGTCTCCCTTCATACATGTTCGTCACCCGGTCCCTCTTGTTCTCTCTGAGTTTTCTCTCTCGTTCCGTAGTTCGCCCGCCTTGTCGACCTCTCATTCTCATGCCTCCCAAGAGAAATCTCTCTATGAAAAGAAAGGCATCCGCTGAGAGCCCTGGCTCCCCATCAGAAGTCAAAAACGTACCCAAAAAAGTCAAACAATCACAAGAATCCGATGATAATCAGCCTATGCCCTCGAAATCAAAGAAAAAGAATACAAACTCATCTACGGAGATTACAGGGCCTCCACAGCCTTCCAACACCAAAATACCTGACAATGTTACTTTCGCTCCTACTGCAGAAGGTGTCAAAAGGATATCAGCTTGGAACGTGTGTGGTTTGGCAGCATCCATGAAAAAGGTAAACATCTCATGCCCTCTTTTCAGAGAGTGCTTGCGCTTAGATTGAATGAATGTAGGGATTCAGAACATACGTGGAGGCGGAAAACGCCGACGTTCTCATTCTTACGGAAACAAAGGTGTGTCTCGGTTGATTTCAATTTCATTGATCACGTCACAACCTCCTTCTATCAAGGTTAATAATATCCCTGTTGATCCAAAACTTGATGAGCTCTATCCATATCGCTGTTACAACATCTCTGACAAGAAAGGCTACGGTGCGTGATGCCATCAAAGTGGAGTCAACTGAGTATTGAGTCAACAATGATATAGCCGGAACTGCTGTGCTCTCAAAAATCAAACCTTTGAATATATCCCATATTCTCCCAGATACGACTGAACCAGAGAATGTCAAAGGACGACTTGTTATACTTGAATTTACTACATGTTGGCTGTTCGCCACGTATGTCCCGAACGCAGGAGACAAGTTAAAGGTGTGTTAGGATGCCCAATAGACTGATGGTCTTGCCTAAAGGGGATTTACAGAACATGGATAAGAAAGTGGAGTGGCTTCGTGCATTTGAGCTCCATCTGCGTCGACTAGACTCCGCAAAACCTATCATATGGGCAGGCGATATCAACGTTGCTCCAACTGCAAGAGGTACGTCAACGAAATTGAGTCTTGGGATGCATATAAGACTAAGTCCTTAACTTGCTCTTGTTTTCGATAAGACCTCCGAAATGACAAATCAAACTGGAACAAATCAGCTGGATATACAGCCATTGAATGCGAGGCTTTGGCACGGATTCTTGCTCCCCCTGTATCTTCTTCAGCTTCGTCCTCCTCAAAGGAGCAAACAACCAGTCAGGAGAACTCTAAGTCAAACAGTGGGACCGGATATGTTGATATATGGAGAGAGCTTCATCCGAATGACGAGCATTACACCTACTTCTCGTATAAATTTGGAGCAAGGAGCAAGGGGATAGGTTGGAGATTGGATATGTGTACGTCTTCCATACACAAGCAATGGTCGACGTTAACTAAATATCTTTTTGCTAATATCGTAACAGTCATCATTAGCGAGAGGCTACGATCTAGAATCAAAACGTGCGAAATCCGGGATGAGATTTGGGGAGCGTCAGACCATGTCCCTATAGTGATGGACATTGAAGGTGATCTATAGAACGAGAAGATTTGCTTTTTAGACATTTGGCTTGAGCTTTCGTTATGCTCTCTTATCCTTCGCGACTCGTATATAATCGACGAGGAGCATCCCATGCATGCGTTTTGTTATTGCATTCTTTGTATATACTAATTGACCTATTCGACATTTCTGGTAATCATTCCATGTCTATTATGTGGATTGGCTTATGCATGTGGTCATAAGGAATCAGGTTGCACCGTGGCAAATCTTCCACTTACGTACATCTCACAAATATACCAAATCCACCACTGCGGCGCTTATACATTCGCTTACGAATATGGAACGAGTTCAGGGTCCGCCGGTATGTGATTGAAACCAGTGACTCTTTTTCGCACAATTCTATTTCCACGATGCAGCAAGGGTGCGGCATGTCTGGTTTGAATGTCCTCGATCCTGCCCAGCAACCACATGAACTGGAGCAATGATGGAGAAATTTTGCCATTGAAGGGCGATGGTCAAGGACGGTATCGTGTAAGAATTACTGGAAACTCTGGTGTGGGCAAGGTAAGCGAGAGGAATTACTTGGATCGCGCAAACACACAGGTTTTTCGTGTCTTACACGTGTTTACTTGCAGTCCACACTTGCCAAAAAGCTTTCTATTGCCCTGGGATATGCACCTGTTCTTCACATGGATGAAATATTTTGGCAACCTGGGTGGGCTACAGCTAGCACAATGGAATTCAATTCGAAACTTCAAGATTTCTTGAGGAGCAATGAGGGTGGGAGTTGCATTATAGATGGGAACTATAGAAGCGAAATTGATTGGGGAATGAAAGAGATGAATGATCTGACAGATGTCATATGTAAGCCTTATTGTGACCTGTTTCACAAAGCGAAAGCAGTCATTGAGATTGGTTGCCTTAGGGTTAGACCCACCACTTTTAGTGTACTTTTGGGGCCTGTTTGGAAGGACCTTGAGAAGGTTACTCGGATTAGAAGCACCCTGCTCGGAGGGATGCCCTGAAAGATGGTCGGAGGCATTCTTTTCAAAGAAGAGTATAATTTGGTGGTGTGTTACGAACCATCAACGTTTTAGGGAGGGAAATGAGGGCTACATGAAAAAAGCTGAAGGAGGTAGTATTAGGTGGCTGAGGTTTAGTGGATGGAATTTCACGAGAAAAAGGGACGAATGGCTAAGGGCAGTTAGAATGATTGTCAAACAGGTCTAATTCAAACTCAACGGGAAAACATAGTATGCACTTCAAAGTCACTGTGATCCGCTTTGTCGAGGTTCTACATGTTCGAAGTTTGCTAATACTTGCTTCTCCCATTCCGCTCTATCGTCCTCGTTTTCAATGGCTGTTACTGGGCTCCCATGCAATCCTTGATCTTGCCTATCTAGTGCAGCTTGGAATAAGCTCCAGTCCACACAACTTTTCCCTTCTCCTTCATCCAAAACGAAGTCTCCTTGACGAGTTCGTTCAAGCAACACGACGTGAGCGGCAGACTTGAGAGCTAGGCCAATGTCGTGTATGATGGAACGAACGTATGTTCCAGATGAAACAGTCATCTTGAGTTCGAAAACGGGAGGTCCGGTGCTTTGTTTATCTGAAGGCGATGGAGGAGTGGCAGTTTCGGTCGTTTCAAGAGCTTTCAAGCTCACTGGTTCTTCCTCTGGCCCAGATGATTCACGATTGGATTCGGCTTCCAAAATAAGCTTTTTGAGCTTGGTCATGTCTTGTTTTTGTGAGTCATCGAGCACTTTGGCCGGGAAGGTGTAATGATGTCCGTCGGCTTCTTGCCAACCAATCAGCTCCAAGGAAGTGACCTCAGCTTCGCGAGCTTCTATTGGTCTAGGGAGTGGTACCCCTTCACGAGCATACTCGTACAATGGCTTTCCGTTCATCTTGATAGCCGAATATCTGAGAGGGTATAAAAGATAAGCGTCAGATATATTCTTAAAATTCATGAAGGACTAACATTGGCGGGTATTGCTTTATTTTGCCTCTAAATGACTGCAGAACATCCTCTACTTTCTGACGAGTTACATGTTCCCAAGACGCCGTTCTGACCAGAGCACCTTCACTATCGTAACTGTCTGTTTCGCATCCAAGTAATCCAATGGCTCTGTATTCCTGAGCGCCGTCATGATAAGCTCGATGTATGTCCGTAAGAAATATGCTCTTTCCTACCTTTGTGCAGTGAAGAAATTGGCTGAGCTTTTTGGTTCCTCTGCCGACGCCAATGACTTGTAGCGGAATCAGCCGAGTGCCATATAGAATTTAACAAGCGCCATGAGGCCTACCCAGAACACCTTTAGCCAACGGATCCAATGTTCCCCCTTGGCCAACCTTTGGCCCACCATCATTCTTTTTCTTGTACTTTGACAATGATTTGCCGGTCTTGGCTCTCCATTCCCGTTGATATGCTACAACATGCTTGTCGATAAAGAGAGGCGAGTCTACAATGAGACGTTTAAGCTTGTCTAGTAGTTGCATTGATATCATCCCGCTTGGTTTATTAATAGCGAATAATCCATTGAGTGGTATTTCTGGTGCAGTGATTTTAGGCATATTGTGATGATCGTTGTGGACACAAGGGTAGACAGGGATTTGGATTGAGACTGGGAAATTGATCCCTGAATTGGCACTGTTCAACCAACAACCACTCATTTCTCTGCTTTGACCTAGACACGCCTATAAAGAGTCTGGATATCATTACTTCATCATTTATATTATAGTTCTATATGTCATCGTCCCAGCTTGCCGACTTTCTGTCCTCGACGATTCCCGAGTTCAAGACACCACCGCCACCGCGACTTCAGTCACTCTTTGCCGATGTCTCCATACAGAAGAACGCCAATCAGGAAGGATACAGGTCCACTTTAGCCTGGTGGACGCGTTTACTTCAGAGTGTTGTCCAGTCTGGCAATCAACCATCGTCTGATGACGTCCTGATACTCCATGCGTCGGAAGAGCTACCGGCGGCGCTGAGATGGAACAAAGTAGGGAGACCGTTGGGACTTGGACTAATAGTGGTGCGTTAAATATTCCTTTCCGGTTTACGAGTGCTTGATCTAACCATTCACTCAACACTGCAGCAAGACTTGACGTCAGAAGGGACCCTTGTACCAGTTACATCGTTCATGTCCTCTCCAGTGTCATTGTATTACCAACCAGGCCTAGCTTATCGAACTGCGTCATACATCATTGGAAGACCTCTTTGGTGGGCGCTGAGCCAAATGTCGCTAGTCGACGGCAGTTCGTCGCTTACAGACGAAGAGCGGTGGAAGAAGGCCAAAGGAGACTATGTCGTTCGCTCGCTTGTTGAGGTGAGCCCACATCAATCTACGGTGTAAATTCAAGCTAATACACTCCTACAGAGAGCAGCGGAAGCTGTTATATCTCATCAACGCAGTAAAGCTCAGCTTTCGCTCACCAACAACCTTTACAGCGCTGGTTCGTTCAAGGAAGAATTTGGGAAGATTGCCATAAAAGGTTCTACTCTATCTCAGGAGGATGTTAAAGTCCTTCTCAGACATCTCGAACGTGATAGGAAAGTTATCATTCGGGATAAGGAAGTAATTAAATTCATCGAGACAGAAATGCACCATCGCCCGCAGCAAATTACTGAAACCGACAAGGGCGTGTTAGAGATGAAGATTACTATCTCGAGATTAGAGGAACAAATAGAAGAGATACAGAATCAAATTACAGAGTAAGTCCGATTGTGAGTATCGTTTGTGTCTTTCTGACGCCGACACTTATCAGGCGAACAAATAAAATCAAGGACTTCCTCCGGAAGGGACAAAAGGTTATGGCAACGTCATATCTTCGTTCTCGTAAGCAACTCGAAGAAGTGCTGGGCAAGCGCCTGGGATCTCTGGAAACAATACAGACCATTTTGCTTAAAATTGAGAACGCTGCGAATGATCTGGAGGTAAGTGTCTATATTATAGATTGTTCCTGAAGGCTGACAAAGATAAACAATGATTAGATTATGCGAGCCTATGAAACCTCGACAAACACCTTGAAGACGATCTTGGCTAAGCCAGAACTTCAGCTAGATAATGTCGAGAGGACTTTGGACGCCATGAGCGAGGCTTTGGCTGATCATAAGGAGATCGACGATGCGATTAAGCTGGGCATGGAAGATACCAGCGGCGTGGATGAGGATGATCTGGAAGGGGAGCTGAAGATGTTGGAAGAAGAACGGAGAGCCGAAATTGAGCAAGAGGAGCGACTGAAAGGCCAGAAGACGGAAAGAGTGAAGCCACTTGTAGAAGACTCAGAGAGAGAGGACGCAGAAGAGAGGCAGCAGGCGAAGGATTGGGAGGCACTAGAGAGGAAGTTTAGGGCACCTCCGTCCTCGATCAACACGACTGAAAGGCGAGAATTATTGGAACAAACAGCAGTTGGGCAGAGGAAAGAGCAGAGGGGGGTGTTAGAAGGAGCGTAGGATGCCTTGAGCATAGTTTCTTGACTTGCTTTATAGAGAAATAGAGGTTCCTGTTTTTGTCGAAAAATGATCGTACAATGATTGGACCTGTTTTGTTTGATCGCTCGCTTTTTTCCACCGGCTACTTTTTGTTGGCGATACGGCAACAGATTTGGCCGTCTCTGGGTTACCATAGCCGCTGAATCGATAGCCGCTGGAGCGAGTATATATACAGGTACGGTGGAGGTTGATCATTCAGCAGCTGTACCTTGGTCCCCTCCCACACATTATTACAGAGATAGTCTCTGGACCCTACATGGAGAGCTGATCATTAAGTATTCAATGGAAAGATGTGACAAAGATTCCATCGAAGGAGGTCCTCTAGATGTTGCCCTTACACGGTCTCTTGAGCAATGTCATCTGGCGTCTGATGAACTTTCCCAGCGAGATGAGAGGGATGATGAATTCTGGATGGCAGGTAAGTTCTTTAGATGTCTAGGACACAGAAGCACTCCGATTAAAATCTATTTGGTATAGATGGAACTGTGATTATCGCGGCGGAGAATCATGCCACCTCTGCCCGCCATCTATTTCGCATACATCCTTCAATACTCTCAAGACAAAGTCCGTTATTCAAACAATTGTTTTCTCTTCCCGTTTCCGAAGAGGACGAGGTCATCGATGGCTGTGCGGTCGTACAGCTTACGGATGAGGCTATGCATGTGAAGAAGTTC
>WSUA01000345.1:6482-21117 GCA_019633455.1 Tulasnella sp. 419 | reverse complement strand
AGTAAAGGGGGCGTTGCTAACGAAGAAAAGCCATAACGAAAAACGAAGAAGTGGTTGAGTGGGGGTGGATGTTCATGAAGTGTAACTCTTGTACACCCTAGTGCTGATATCCTCTCCAAAAACGTGGCGACGAACGTATTCATTCCTGAAGATGCCTTCTGGGTCGACGTCTTTAAGGACCTTCACGAATTTGTCGTATCCCCGTCCATATAACCTTTTGAAATCCTGTGGCCCTAGCCCATGAGCCTTGGCCCAGTGTGGCCTACCAGCATGTGAAGCCATAATATTTTCGAAGCGGGAGAATAGTTTACGATAGGAGACGGGGAGATTATACGGTCTGGATAAAATAAGTAAGCTTTGTGTAGAATAATGGAAAGATATTGGGCTGAGGACTCACTTGAATTGAACGATTCCAATCCAGCATGTCTTTCTTCCATTCCCTGGGCTCAGCCAAATATCATCAGGACAGCTGAAACGAATTTCGATCGGAAAATGGGGCCTGAGACCCTTTGGGTCGCGATGTTCCGCATCGAGCCACGTCCTGAGCTCAGAAAGGCAAGCCGCGGTACGTTCATAAGGGATGGCCCATTCAGTGGTATATTGGCTGAACTACATTTGTCACGCAAAAGGTCAGACGGGTGGTTCCGGGTACAACGGAATCAATGAGGGGAAACTTACGAGACAATCTAGATTGAATATGCGATGGCTCTCGTCCTGTACAACACTTGGAGACTCTCCTCCCAGCCAAAATGCGAACCTTGATATAAGGGGTACAATGGATGGGAGATAGCGCCCGAGAAAGAGCAGGAATTGAATCAAATGAAAGCCGATAAAGATGTCCCAGAACCAGCTACCTTTGACGGGCTTGGGAGGCTGAGAAAACAACGTTAGTTCAGAGAATGACCCAGTTATTTTGAAATACTCACGTCATACGTCCGATCCGCTGCGTAGTACCTCATACGCCCTGTTGCTGGAAACCACCAAAGTTTCGCATGCTCAGCGCCGGAAGCTAGTTTCTCCAGGTTGTACACCGCATCATCAAAGGTGATAACCTCCCTACGTTCTCTCAATCTGAATGCCTTTTCAACTTGTAGCGTAACGGCAATGATGAAACCTGAAGCTCCGAGTCCGCACCGCGAAGCTTGGAATAGATCGTAATTTTCCTCAGTACTGCAATGAACAACTTGCCCATTGGGTAGCATGACATCCAGTGCCAGAACGTGTGTGGGTATAACGCCATAATTTACGCCCGTACCGTGAGTCGCGGTAGTGACGACGCCGGCAATAGACTGATCTGAGATAGAGCCGAGATTGGACATAGCAAGACCTTTTTCCGCAAGGACTGAATGTAACTTGTGAAGACTCATGCCACCTTCTACGATAGCTACCTGATTCTCTACATCAATCTGAAAGAAAAACCTGAGTCAGCACTCGTAGTGATTCTAAAGGCGAAAAAAAAAAAATGGGGCGAAGCTTCGATTATGAGACACGGCCCAAACATGCCACAACATACTAGAACTGAAGCGCATAGGGCCGAAAGAAGAAAACAGGGAACTCTCCGAGGTCGAATAGAAAGAAACAAAAAGAGAACGAAAAAGTCGACAAAATGAAAGAAAAAAAAACTTACGTGGATGACGCGGTTCAAGTTGTCGGTACGGATCATGAAACCATTGGTACAGGCAATATCACTTGGAGAATGCCCTGCCCCTGTTGCTCGTACGGTGGTATGCTCTCTCCGGGCGAGATCAAAGATGTAAGGGAGCTGGTTTGAAGATTGTGGAAGAAACACGTTTGAAGGTGTACAATGGAAAGTCTTTGCCCAGTTCGAAAAGGATGCGCCATGATGATTAGAAGGAAGACGAATAGGATTGACAATGTCCCAAAGCTGTTGAGTGGTGTAATGTTGAGGCAACCGAAGGGATGAAGGAGGTAAGAGTCGGGAAGGCTTTGAAACGAACATTGAAACTGGGACAGGCATTGATTATTTTGATTGATGATGAAAGAGATATATGGAAGAAATATATGGATTGTACCTCGAACCCAAGCGAGGACAAAATGATGGGATGAGAGAGGCTAAGAGAGATGGGATTAAATAGCCTAGATTTGTAGGTGTGAGGAAAAGACCAAAAGAGGGATGGAGGGAGGGGGAATGACCGAACCACCCAGAGAGACTTTAATAAGGCCTGCGGCAGAGAAGAGCGGAAAAGGAAAAGGGAAGGAAAAAAACAGACCGATCCTAAACGAGCGTATGATGATTGCATGGTGATGAAGTGATGAGAAATGCGGTGGCTAACGGGATATGTTTTGGTCTTGGATGTGGGTCCCTGGGGGGTCAATTCACCATTTACCTGGAGGGTGCCGGGATTTCCTGGTACGCCGTCAACTTGGATTTGAGACGGTGTTTGGGAGGTGCACTTTCCTTCACATTTAGGCCTAGCCAGTCCCTTTCCTGTGTGTGTTTGTTTGGGGTCTCTACGGCGCAAGTTGCCGGTTTAATCCGGTTTTCGACTTTTTTGATAATCACCGAAAGGGAAAATGCTCAATAAGGTCCTCACCGACAATGAGTGGCTCGACATCGGCATGGTCCCAAGGCCTTTCACATTCTCGGCACCGTTCTCAACGGTACTCGTACTCCGGATGCCGTACTCTCATGTTCAGGTATTCATGTCTCGATCGATGGCCAGTTGCATCGTCACTAGGAAAATCCTTTTTCTCTTCGCTGTCTGTCATCATCGCTCTTTCATCGTCACCTGCTAATCACTCGTGGACATGCCTCGAAACAATCTAGGCGAATCCCGGCTCAGCTGAGTTCGCATTCCGCCGAGAAGCGCGCATCACTCATTGATACTTTGTTCAACAAAAACGACATTTTGTAGCGATGGATAAACACCCCGAGTCTACCAATTGCATGGACCTTTCGGGGCCTGCCACTTGCTACGGGGCCTGCCACTGGGTAGATCCCCACACGCGCGCAGGTTATGCGCCACGCAGCGTCCACAACTCAAGCGAGCTCGAGCTTCATATAACCTACTCTCTGTCGATTGGGCCTATTCTCCTCTTCTGTACCCCGGCTTTCACACCTTATAACATATTCTTCCCTGCACCGGTCGCTAGTTTGCCGTCTCAAACACACAGAGAGAGCTCTCTATGACGTCAGCTCTCCTACAACTCAAACTCAAACGCACACACAGGAGTAAGTCCTTTCAATGAGAACTCTCCCAGCTGTCGCTTCACAAATCTCAACGTTTCTTCCAACAACTCCTTCTCCAAAAAAAGACTCTCTATAGCCTTGTCCCCAAACATTAAACTACCGAAAGTCTCAAGGGACTCTGTGACATTCGATACTATTCTGGACTCTACGCCTTCCATTTCTGAGCGCGTGGAATGCATGCCTTCACACTCATGTTTCCTTTACTCGGCTATCCAATAGGCACAAAATACCTGTGATCATATCGATTCGGGGGGGTGGAGGTACCATGAGGATTTGTCAAATTCCCTCATCATCATCCTCCGTGAAAAAGCCTTATCGATACATCAACTTGGTCATCATTTCAGCGAATATTCGACCAGGGCATTCGGCAATCCGGAGCCTGGCATTCCAACCCGCGTATGCCGCTTCCCAAGCCAGAATAGAATATGCCCAGACTAAAATAAATTCCACACCGTAGACGCTTTGCCTCCTAATCGCGATAAGCAGCAAGGTACACCCATCGCCTCAACTTCCATATCAAGCATTTGAGGGTTGTTGGTTGAACAGTCCCTGTCACTCCTACTGTCCCTTGTTCTATAAACCCCGTCAAAGTTTTACCATCCATTCGGACAGACCACTCCACGTCATAACATTCAGATACCCATCCCGAATCGAGATACATCTCATCCCATAGGTCTCTGAAACATCCCCAAGGCAAGAACTTCTCTTAAGGGACGAATATCGTCAAGGAAACCAACACGGCGAACTGATAGGTACCAACAGAGACGATTGGGGGTCACCTCGCACCAATTTATTACCTTTTCCCCTTTTTCTATAACGCGGCATTGGCGTTCACGATGTTCATGTGCTCCATTTCGCAATTGCGGTTTTTCGGGGGGTAAAATTGATGGTAGTACCGTAGACTGGATTGCCGAATTGACGCTTCCGAAGTGTGATTCTCCTAAGTAGATTTCTTTGTTACGTCACTCTTTGTGGGCCACGAGATCCCCCCGGGAGATAATTCCAAAACACTGATCACATACTCGAGCAAAGCATTTCCCAATGCATGAGGCGATAGCAAACACAAAACATACCCAAAGCAGGAGAGATCAAATACAAACCCTTGTCGAAAATAACCAACAAGGACAAAATGAGAAAAAGAGACCAAAGATAAAATCCTGAAACAAACTCCGCATGAAAAGTGTAGGAAAATGTCCCCATGAACAAGGACATTCCAGAAATGGAAAGCACACGGGATTCCAACGCCCGCAATATTACTAAAGAAAGAAGCGGAGAGATTCGGAAGTGGTAGGTATCCGATGGAACGGGGAACGTGAGATGAGATTCTGTATGTGAAAAGGTGACATAGCGAACCTGACTTACTTGGAAAAAGTCGAATACAACACGCGACACTTCCTCTCCATTGTGTAATAAGACGCCACGAACCTCTAGAATGGAAATGGGATAAACATGGAACGTCAGAACCATAGAATGTTCAAGGCACACATAAATGAACAGAGATGATACGGCACACAGCCCACATCAAAGGCGAAAAGAGCGCAATAATTGATGGAAATTAGCAAAAATTGATCTGCCACTCACCGGCACTATCCAACTCCAAACCTAGTTCGAACTCGGTGTAAAACCCATTAGGATGGGGTAACGAGGCATGATGCTGGAAACTCGGCAACATTCCCAGGTCCACACTCCATTTACATAATTCCGTGGTGGGACCTTCATCCGTATATCGCATTACCTTATCCGAGTCGGATGTATACAACACCGCAACAAAGACACGGTCTAAGTTTGGACAGGAATGGGCCAAATAAGCTTGCATGATCAAAGCACCCAGGAACGGAATCCTTGGGGATTGTCTCGCTCACCTTGGGCATTAGCAGAGAATTTACAGAACTTTGTTTTGATACGTTGTCCTTTTCTTAGAATTGCACCTTTCTGAACGAGATACTGAACCCTTTTTACAAGAAAGAATCAACATAAACATGTCTCAGACAACCGTATCACCCTTACCTGTTTTCACATATTTCGGCACCTGCATTGTTCCTTCTAATGTAGGCAGGTCTTTTCAGCCAATCTTCCTGTTCAGCAGGGAGCTTAACCTGTTTAAACAAACAACAGGGAAAAGCGTTGAATGCCGATGCATGGAAAGTCGGGCGATCAAACGCGTGGTGGAAAGGGAGTATGGGATGGGCGATTCAAGATCCGCCAGAAGCGAAGAGAAGTAACGTAAGGGTAAGAGGAAGATGTCAGCTGCGCATCGAGGCTAGACCACGCTCAGTGTACACTAACCTTCATCAAATAAGCTCGACCGGCGATGACGCTGGAAACCAACGGCTTTCTGGCAAGCCCGTACTGTGTAAAAGAACATTAGGCGCCGAAAAGAACGATAGGAGGTCGATAAAGAAGGGTGCGTGGAATGCAATTCATCAAAGCATGAGAGGAAAAGAATGCGGCAAAGCGGGTGGAAAAGGGCGCTAAAGTAAACTTGTGTGAAGGCTTGGGATAGACATTCATAATCCCGCGATAAAAAAAAATAGCGCTCGTTCCCGGCATTCACATTGTCGCAAAAGGGACAGGAAAGGGAAGCACCCTCTCCGTGAGTCTAGAATATCACGAGTGCAAGGGATCTCATGGAGTGTAGGTGCACAGGGGCTATGCAAGTATCCGCGAATGCCAAATTGAGCAGGTGAACACTCGTCTGGTATGGGACCCCCCGATTGGGTTGGATAAATGAAACAAAAGAGGGGAGCAATGAATTGAAACAAAAGCCACCGAAGCCGGAGAGACTTCGTGGAGTCAAAGAGATGAATGCTCACCTGAGCAGCACCACGGCAGGTAGCGGTATCAGCATCACTGGGTCTTGCAATGACCTTTATTCGGGATTTGCATTGTGCCTCGACTCTCTTGAACAAGTATTCGCTCCCAGAGAAACCGCCGACTAGCAATAATGCATCGATAGGCTCAGTCACTTTTTTTAGTTGTTCTTCAAGAAGATTGAGAACCTGTGATTGACCAAAAAGGGAAGATGATAGCCAGAAGTCAGGAAGTTAAGTCACCTGATCGCACTTCAAGATTCGACAGTTATTTGACAGCGGAGTGACTCACTTCTGCAATGACAGGATCAAAGACTTCTGTCCTGAGAAGACGCCCTGGAATCGCCAATTCGCCATTAACCAGCCCGACACTGGGGTCGTTGGGATCCTCCACATTGAAACATGTAAAGTGGAAATAATTGTCTGGCAATACCGGCAATGAAATCACCGAGTCACGTGGAGGTATAAAACTGGGTTTTACACACCGTCATCGCTTTCACCCATATAGGCAAGCTTGTCTGTCTCAGAGAAAGCATGCATGAAAAAGGCTTGACTGGCTGGGTCCAAATGAGCTGGGTGATCGGCCAACAAAGTCCGAACCAGGTCTCTGAACCGCAGATCAAGGAAGATGGATCCACTGGAAGAAAATTCCGTTGGGCATAAATTCGTGTAAGCATTACCACAACCAAGACACCCACCAATTGGCACCACTTCGAGCGCAAACTTCCGCGATTTCGAGATTGCTCAACTGACCAATAATCTTGTAAACGGCCAAATCAACGGTACCACCACCGGCATCACATATCATGAAGTTTTGTGAGGGTTGCAAGCGATGAAGATCTGTCAGGTGAGCACAATGAACGGCAGCTGCTTCTGGTTCGCTGTACATGAGAACGATGTCATCAGATACTCGGGCGATGCCAGATCGACTGAGGGTACCTACGTGATAATTCTCAAACGGTCCCGCCAGTTACGATCGCCCGCATGAGCCGATTGGACTAATCCTGCTTTGATAGCTGCATCTCTCATGATGTCGCAACCTGCCGCATCCCAAGCGGCTGGGACGGTCAACCACACATCAGCGGCATCTGGTGGGTCCAGTTAGGTACTTCGCATGCAAAAAAGTCTCAACTCCGAAAGCTCACTCAAATCCGCAACGGCACCGATTTCCCTCGTGATCTGTTCTTTCGCATACTCGAAGAGACAACACAAGTAATCAATAATCAGATCAACCGCAGTTTTTCCAGGCTAGAGAAAGAATAAAGTTTAAACGTGAACAGACATCTGCCAAGGCAGTTTCATGAGAAGCGTACCGGCAAACTGGGGAGACGGGGGTCAATTGTGGAGCTATCCCTCAAAGCTCGTGGTTCTAAAAACAACTTGAACCTGGTTCACGTGCGAAGAGCGCAAGGTTCAATAAATGCTGCGATCTGGATGCATAGTTTAGATCTCGAAGCACATACCATTCGCAGCGGATCATTCCAGGACCAAGGCTCGCATTTCTGGCTTCAAGGCCCCATGCCAAAACTTGCCCGGCATCATTATAGAGTAGACAAGTAGGAACTTTGCGGAATGTCTCCATGGAGCCAGGCCAATGCAGTATATTTTGCACCCGCCCGGCGTTTATACGGGAAGATCCGTAAGCCTGGAGAATGCAAATGATTATAAAATGCAACTAATTGAAAGAAGGTGGATCTGCTTACGACACCGGACATAGTAGTACCAAAGCTGTGTAGCAAAGGTAAAGTGAGCCTCGTGAATCAAGTGAATATGTTATAGCCACTTACTCTACTGATATACTAAGCTTCCCGTCATCAGGGGGAGGCGATGTTGCCCCGCCAATACCTCCAGAGAAGTACGGTGAAGGAGAAGACAATGCGAGGGGAGGAGAGGCTGTAGTTGTTCGTGTTGGAGCAGCCAGGACGGGAGATGGACGGACGATATTTGGATCCAACATTGGAGGAGTGTACGTATTTCGGTTCGAATTCCGAGAAACGGTATTGGCAAATGGAGAATTAGATTGAGGACCAAAGGCAGATGGAGGCGAGCCAACTGGTGGACCAGCCATGTTTTGTGCATTAGGGTTGAATCCATTTGGAGGAAAACCGGGAGTTGCGGGGTTGATTTGTCCGCCGGCTTGATGGTATTGCATCGCTGCTGGAGGCGGAGTCAACGCTGGTTGCTCAAATGGCTTTTCAGCCCATTGGCCGTTGGGTGGACCAGGATGAAGTAGATTGGGATGTGGTGGAGGTTGTGTTGTAACATGTTGGAACGGACTGGGATAGTTGCCTTGCGTTGGTTCGGGTTTTGCACGCGATTCACCACAGCAACCCATGCTTGATGCAACGATGGCAAAAAAGTTTTTAGAGTAGATGGAAAGGGTGATTGCCTGTCAAAAAGACAGTCGGGATTACAATCCTTCGGAGCACACGGAAAAGTGACGGCCAGGCACGGCATTACCGGGCGTCTATCGTAATGCTGGACTTTACGGCGTCGCGCGCTCTCACACGTCTTTTGGCAGTGTTCTCCATGTTACCATACAAAACAAAGGCTGTGATTATCACTTTTATCCTTCAGAAGCAGCCAGGTATGCCTTGATCAAAGAAGAACAGTGTTAGGAGCAGTGTACAAAGGCACATCAGAAAAGACGTACTTCTTTGTCAGACAGATACTCCAGGAACGCCAGGGCCATTGCTATGTAAAAACTCAGATCTACCCCCAATACTCTTGCTACTCCCTCATCGAGTTCAATGACTCCTGTAGTCCGGACACTCATAACCGGAGTGGTATCATGGAAGCGTAATATGGGAGGTAATGCGGGTGTTTGAATCGAAAAGGACTGTATTGGTGTGAGTGCTATTATTAGTATTCGCCGATTAGATAAAGACCACCAAATACCGCACCTTACCCACACCACCTGTGAACATTCTCTGTATCACTCCAAAAATCTTGCTGCTGCTGGACTCAGCAGGATTTTGATGACTTGTAGGTGGTAAATGCGGTGAGATCAAGAAATGCGTGATCTGAGATGGGGATCGGCTAGGACCCGGAGAAGAGGTGGTGCTAGATTCGCGAGGAATTGGTGAAAGTGTGTCATCCAGTCGGGAAGAAGACGACACCGAAGCAGCTGAAATACTATCTCGTAGAGACCTCACAGGACTTGGTGCTGGAGGGTAAGAATGTTCATTGCTGGCCGCAGCCGCAGCTTCGTGGTCCGATTTTTTTGGTGGGACAGCAACTCTTGACATGTCCGCCTGCGTTCTGCAAGAAAATGTCATTGAGCCTTCAGGAACCTCCATTCCGGTAAAAGTTGGGTTATTTGGCGATGATGACTGGCTCGAGTATGGTAGGAGGGGAATAGAGAAATGGGGGGGCAGCAAAGGTGATTTTAATCGAATGTACCAGCCTTCGAGAGGTTTATGAGTGCTCCACAAAAGACGACCTTCACCCGCAACCTTGAGCATCTCGACTATCTCAGTTTCCGTTAATAATCGCTCCTAAGTACCAATAGGGACGTAGGTTAGTCTCGTCCAAATCCCTTCATACTGACTTACTTGCATCCAAACAACCTGTTCAGTCAATTCGTCCTTGACATTAATCCGAAGAGGCTCCCCAATGACATCGGAGCTGCACTGATTATTTCATATTCAGTATCACTTGTAATCAATCAAAAAGTACGTCAATGCCATGCCTGGAAACTACATAACGAGCGATGATTCCATAGGAGGGCCCAAGACCGGAGCATGCAAGCTTGTACCTTTGGTCGCTCAAAGGCAAGCTCATTCTAAGGTGCGTTTTAGGGTCAACAGCCGCCAGAAGCTTTGGGAGGGTGAAACGGTTCAAGGGGTTTTGACCGCTGGCACGTGACTGGACGAACCTGTTTGTCACTGTGGCTCCACGGGGAACGCACCGGTGGATAGAAAAGACCATTTCTGTCAAGGCACGTCATGATGAACCTTTTATCCCAGCCATCTTTCATTCTGAAGCAACTGTTTCCCGATTTCGCGTCACGGTTACTTGGCAATATCAAAATCTCGGTGCCGGTTAGGAGTCATATTGCCATACGGTGTTTCACCATCCGTCTAGCACGAGTCCCCGTCTCGCACCTACACCGATTTGCCCTGACGATGGACATCAGATCTCGGCTTCCTGTGCCTTCAGGCGAATCAATCAAATATGCCGCGAAGTGTACACCACGTTTTACACTGGTACCTCACTTCTTATTCGTGCAACTGGGCTCCGATTCAACCCGGTATATCCTAAAGTATGTTGCTATTATCATGTGTTTGACGTTCACTAACCATCTTTCATGCGCTGAACCTTCTCAGTGAAGGTAAATGCATGCCCAGAAATTGTCACCCTTGATCTCAAAATCGAACGAGTCAACAGAACTGAAAGGTTCAGCCTTCAGGCCATATTCCGGGTTTCAACTATTGAAGATCACTGTGAGAGACTCTCAGTCGGAGAAGGCAGCACCATAATGCCACAACATGGAAGGCATGCGCTCAGAGCATGTTGGTAATTATGTCCTAATGCAGTTACAGTAAATATTCGCTTATCTTCTACAGATCTAGATCTATGGGAAAATGTGAGGAGAGTCTGTAAGCATGATTGGAAGCTCTAGCTCAATAATCTGCAATTTTCAGCGCCCTTGGGCTATACAAATGTTGGCTGAGAAGTGTGAAATTACTCACACAATAGGTGAAAGCATTCCACAATCGAGGTTCTAGACTGATGGTACAACGCTACCTTGTGAGTGATTGCACGTTGAAGCCCCAGATTCTATGACAATTTACAGAGTTCTTACAGGCATGTTACAGCCACATTTGGAACCAAACAGTCACATCCGCACCGAGCTAATATGCCCCGGTCTGCTTGCCTTTGGCCCACAAGGGACATCCATGAGTGAGCACCTGTTAATTTGCTTCCGCCGATTCGATCTACCTATTGAATACACGTTGTTTTTATTGAAATTGAAGGTAATCGTGTTATTGTCCGTCATCCTTCACGGGTTTCTTTTGGAACTGTTACCACGGAACGTTGTCGCTATTTCTCATCTAAGAACCCTCTCTCAGTCTTATCCTCGACTTCCATTCTCGTAAGTCATTTGCGATCCGATCATTCGCCATCTATTAAGACATTTTTTACTTTTTGGTTCATTTAAAAAGTCCTTGGGACTCAATTCGGTAGTCGAAGTTACTGTACCATGCTGCTCAAAGGTTCAGGATAAACGCTCATTCAGGCCTGACAGTGAACCGTATTTGACAAAGTTTCATTAACCAACGTTAATCTACCCCAACTTGCCTTGTGTCATATGAGCCAATGTATGGCCGAAGTCTGAATTTCTGATTTGGGGAAGAGAACGGGATGCGCGCTTAGAATGTCTCTGAAATTTCATCTTTGATTATTTGATGTTTGTCAAAAGAGTAGATTCTGGATCAGTGGTTACAGATATTCCGACTTTCCCGCTGGCTTGTGGTTCACCCAAAGGCCTAGGTCAGGATGTAAACATGTGAGTGGGGAAGTAAAGCTTTGTTCGGCTGTATTCTTTACGGCATGGCCTCGTTGATTGCTATAGATGGTAGGTATCCTAAAAAGTACATGCGTTGCCATGATGGCCCGGTCACACATATCTGGAGAAAATCAAGGCAGTCCGAGGTCCTTGCAAAAGGGCCATGACGCGGAGGTTAGCTCATCTCTTGATCTGCTGATATTGCAAGTCCTTCCGCCGCTTTCTTCAAGGTTCTAATCTTCGACCTCGCCAGCTTCACAGCTTCGGGGAACAGATCTTCCGGGGGATAAGCTCCGGTTGACTCAATGCTGACTGCACGAAAAATAAGCATGCCATCGAATAGGCGTTGATCGGTAATATTTGTTTACTCACAGAGGAAGAAATCGCGTATCCTCGTCAATTCTACCATTCCATCGAATTCACGATGACGATATACCTCTCTGCTCATCGTTTCCTTTCGAGGATTGACTATGGCTGCCTCTTTTTCACCGTTTGGCTTTTGGCGAACCTCGACCACGCCCTTTGCGAAACATGATTGAAATTTATCGCATAGCTCGGATGGAATTGGCTGTCTTAATATAATATGCGGAAGCAAACGATATGATGCGGTAGCTAATTGTCGGTTCTCAGCTGAGTAACGTCTGAATTCTGGTAGTTAATCAAGCGCTTACCAACAGGGGACCACTTTGCGTGCGTGTTTCCAATACCACGTTGTGCATGAAGTTCCATATCTAGGGTCTGTCACGTTGTATACTGGTGAGTGACGTAATCAGATGAAAGATATTAATGAACAAATCTCTACCTGTCCCGGTCGTAGTTTGGCAAGTAGAATGTTGCCATTTGCAGGTTTGGGAGGATATTTAGAAAATCGTTCTTCCTGATCACCTTGGGGCACCCAAACGAGATCTCGCGAGTACACTGGAAGTTCTACGTGAACCTGAGAACTACTGAGAATTATTCAACCAATACATACCGCTAGAATTTATGTATAGCTTCTCCGGATCCGTCTCTGTCTTGGATACCTTTGGACGATGTTTACATGCAACATCCAGTTTGAAGACAAGGGTGTCATGGTCTGTCGGATCCTCCGAACCTTACATAGCCACATTCATTAGTTAGTAATACACCACGGACATGGTAATGAGAGTCTACCTCTATCATGAAGTTGTCTGGGGTCTACCGCCAGAGGTATCAGTCCAAGGCGATGTGCAAGTACTTCATCGTGGATGACTGATGTATTATTCCAGACGTATACGTTTTCGATTGCTACAGTCGGAAGCTGGTAATTAAAACGTATCTCAGCATATAATAGTTGCGACTGCATACACTTGACATGTGGATACGCACCTCAGCAATCAAAATCCGTCGAATAGCATTAGCTATTGAAGCATCTACTCCGATGAGGTCGAGTTCTATGGTCTTCTGACTGACTCGTTGAATTTGAACAACAAGCTTTTTCTTGAAATTGGAGAGGTCCCAAGAATGATCCTCGTTTGGGTATACTCCAGGATAATCAGTGCTCGATACCTTGATGTCGGACATAGATTAGAAGGAGCTCGTTGAGTAAACCTCAATAACCACGCTTACATCCGACACCCTTTCAGCATGAAGCCTCACGTGTCTTCTAGCGTCGTCTAAATTCCCTGCAGATGGCATTCTCGCTTTGCGACGGATTCGTGAACTTTGTAGTCATTGAAAAATTCCAACATTAGCCCCTGTGCAAACAGCACCAATCTGAAAAGACGGGCGCAAACTAATTAATTTATAGCGTTGGTTCCGAATTGTGCACCTTTCCATAATCATGGCGAAGCAGACCAAGCAAGCTAGAAAGTTTAGAAGCTCGGGAGAGCTCAAGCGAAAGATAGAAACCAGACAAAAGTATCAGAAGATCAAAAAACGCATTACGGCTTCGAGGGGTAAAAAGTCGAAAGGAAAACCCAATTTGTCTGACGAACGCGGGAAACCAATGAAACCGGTGAAGGAAACGCTTGCAGAGGAATCTGACGAATTTGAAGATGATGTACCAACAAACAGGCATGATCACTTTGTCCCCTTGATCAAGCTCATACTTATTTGCGCTGAAGATTCCAGGGAATGTCTGTGGACGACTTTCTGCAAGGTGATTTCATGGAAGAAGATAATTCTCAAGATGTGAGTTGACTCAATGATGGTGATCCCTTCTAATTTCATCTTCTTTTAGGACGGCGATGAAGATTTAGAACAGGATGAACTGGGCGGAAGTGACAATGAATCTTTTAGCTCCGTCGATGACCTACAAGGTGGGCCAAGGATAGCCTAAATAGTTCTTCATATTGACTGATTGTGGTTCAGATGAAGCAGAGGATCATTTGATGGATTTGAAAGCTCTAGCGGACAACGACCCAGAGTTCTACAAGTATCTCCAAGAGAATGACCAGGAATTACTCAATTTTGATGCTTCCGCTCCTTTGGACGAATCGACTGATGGCGAGGAAAGCGCTGGTATGATTCTGGACGGAGATGAAGTTGGCACTAAAGAGAAAAGCGGCGACGATGATGTACCACATCTGACAAGCGACATTCTAAAGCAGTGGCAAAAAGGACTTCTGGAATACAGATCTCTCAGGGCTCTGCGAAAGCTTTTGCTAGCTTTCAGGTCTGCAGCGAACATGAACGACAGTGAACCCACAAAAACTGGTTGGACTATTGATGATCCAGCAGGTGAGTCGCCAGACTAAGACTTTTCATCCACTGTTGTTGACCGGCACATCGGTTTCAGTGTTCAACAAGCTCATTGTTACGTCATTCAAGTATACTCCTGTTGTTTTGAATCACCATATACCATACAAAACGCTCCCTAATGGAAAGTTGTGAGTAATTCGTTATTGTTGTGCATTTCTGCCTCTTAATGTGTACTTCAGCAAGGCACCGGCTCAAAGCACCAAACAAAAGTCTCTCGGAAAGCTTGTGCTGTCATATTTTTTCAATGTCCTGCATCTCATTTCTCAACTGTCTGATCCAGACATGTTGACGATGGCGGTCAGTGAAAGTTCCAAGATCATCCCATATGTGACAACTAGCCGGAAGGCTGTTAAACAATATATCAAGGTTCGTCACTCAGAC